>ML675646.1:40331587-40359535 GCA_007922155.1 Mesoclemmys tuberculata
TTATGCTCTGACACATGAGAATAACCCTGGTTATGAGTTCTACTGAATCACATCAAGAATACGGCCTATAAAGATCAAATATAAGATATAGATATCTATAAGACCACTTTTTAAAACAGATATTTCAATTAGTAAAGGGCACCTGCTGAATCAAACGTATCAGTAAGTAAAATATATTACATGAATATTCAAATACAATGAATATACAATCTCCTGAGAAAGATGTAATACTATATAGTGTAATCTTTGTAAAATGTGTTCTCAACGTGTGTATCATATGATTTGCAAATATATTTTTTCACAGTAGTTAATGTAATTCTACGAAACCAAAAGGGAATATTCATGGCCTCTGGTGGTTTTGAGTAAAATTTAATTTGCACTCATTTGCCAGACACAGGGAGACTAAAAAATATGCTCCAGTCCCAATCCCATAGTCCTTAGGTCCTGCATAACTTTACACACTGTGAATAACCCCACTGAGGTCAATGGGACTACTCACACTACGTAAAATTAAACATGTGCATAAATCTTTTCAGGGATGGTGCCATAGTCATTACTCAGCATATCTCCCTTTGAAACCATTTGGAGATTTGGATAAGTAAGGTCTGCAGGATTAGACCCTATGATCCAATTCTGCAAACACTTATTCACAGCCTTATCCTTAAGTACAAGAGTAATTGTGCTAGATAATCAGTGGGATCGCCCATGATTTAAAGATTAAGCACATGTGTACATTTTTACAAGACTGTCGTACAGAAGCAGGTTTTACCAATCCTGTGCTGTACTGCTTTAATGGTTAAAAATGGTAATATTTTAGTAAACTAATGCTCCATAAATACAGCCTTGGAGGAGCAACCACAGAACATACTATATTAAATACACACTTTAGTAACCAATTAGTGAATATAGTATACTTCTGACAGACCTATCAAAGGAAAATAAGAGTTACACATGGTTTCTGACACAGGGATGTTAGAAGTTTCTACCGCTGGCATGTGGAAGTTTTATTTAGGCAACAGTTATCAGAGTTAATGAAAGTTACAGTACAAGCTCTTTACTGTTTTTTCCAGTGGAAATTGGATTCATATAAATGAGAGCTGAATTTGGCCCTGGCTGGATAAATTCCTGGATAAATACACCCTGGCCTTGGATGAACTTGGAATCAGAGACATGAATGTGTTCATCTGAGAGCGGTATGGCTACATCTGCACTGCAGTAAAAACAAGTCTCAGAGCCCAGGTCCGTTGACTCTGGCTCACAGGGCTTACGCTGCAGGACTAAAAGTTGCAGTGTAGATATTTGAGCCTGGGCTGGATCCTGGGCTCTCAGACCTTCCCCGCACCCCCACCGTCGTGCGGTTGCAGAGCCCAGCTCCAGTCTTAGCCCACAGGTCCACACTGCAATGTTCAGCTCTGTGAGCTGGGCCAGCTGAAACCATGCCACAAGTCTGTTACCACAGTGTAGACGTACCCAATGTGGCCCTTTGGTGCAATTAATATTTATGAACATTTTTCACTAAGATTAATGAAGAGTACAAAGGAAGCATGCATAAATATAGAGACTGTACAGCAGCACAAGTTATCATATGTCACGTGACCCTTCAATTTCCCAGTCAGCACAATACACTTTATATTCACATGCATGACTTTGTTCTGCTTAGCTACAAACCCAACAAGACATAAGAACATGAAGTCACGTCATGGGAGTATAAATCCTTTACTCTTCTTTGCCTGTTTGTAGATTTGCCTAACTCCATTGTTTTCAATGGACTTACTCCTGATTTATACCAGTGTGGGTGGAGAAGCAGGCCCACAGTCCCTGATACAACATACGAGTTATTGGGGGCAGTGCTGACAAGTTTCCCTTTCTATCTATATCTATATCTATATCTATATCTATAGATAGATATAGCTAAGTTCAGAAAGAAAATAAGTCTCTGTACAACTCATACGCACTTCCTCCAGCAATACGCAAGTCTTTGTTCGAAGCCCTACAGTTACTTTTGATACTTTTCAAAATTTTAAAATATTTTCTCCGTCTTTGTCAGTATAGTAGCCCTGTGGCCATGGTCCACCATTCAGTGGAGCTAATGGCAAGAATTCCACTGATTTCAGGGAGCTGTGGACCAGACCCTACATTAGACACTTCAGTGAACTTTGTTTAATATTAAATGATGTTCTTTGCATTCTAAAACAATGCAGTGACACTTTAAACAAAAAAGAAAAAGATGTTAACATAATAAGTAATAGCTTAGCTAAAAACAGGAAATGATGCTAAAATGGAGATTACTCTATGAACACTCAATTATTTCCGCAAATTCTTTGGATTAAATTCTGCATTCTGATGCATGTGGTCAGCTCCAACTGACCGTAATGGGAGCCCTGTGCCCAGGGTTTGGCCTTCTCAAAATGCCTGAAGTCAGTGGAAACTTCCAAAGCTGTTCAGCATGAGCATAAGGCTAGTTCTCATGCTAAATAATCAAAAACTCAGTTAAAAATTATTTTAATTGATAACTGGGCATGTCTTGCACTTAACTAGCTAAACCTCAGACCATTCTGTTATTTCTGCTTCTCCGGCTCCATCCCTGTAGGTGCTGGGCACTCTCAACTCTTATTGAAATCCAGGAGATGAAAGCGTTCAGCCCTTTGCAAGTCAGAGTCTTAGTAAACTGATCAGTAAATAAAGATTCAAAATGTGATTTAAAACAAGTTTTTTGCCTACATGTGTGGCAAGCCCTGCTCTAAGCCGCAATATGGCAATTGTCCCTGATTTTGCATGGGCAGTTTAAGTTTTGAACAAAACTATTTCCAGGACTATCTTTAAATCAGTCAGCATGTATTGTATTCTGTGTCCTGTCTTCTGAATGTAAATAGAAAAATCTTCTAACAATTCTGTGTGTGAAGTCTGGGAGCTGGCACAATGGTTCAGCAGGAAGTGATCATGCTTAGACTTCAAAGAATGTCCATTCTCTGTTTAAATGAAATGAAATAAAATAAAAGATGAGAAAAGAAAACTTCACTGGGAATGAAAATTAAAAATCTGAAAAAAAAAAAAAAAAGAAATCCAACAGTTGCAGTCCATTAGATGCATTTTATTTTTGAAACAATAATCCTGAATTTTTATTTTACTGTCTCAGTGATTACACAGTGTCAAATTCTGGAACTGAAGGACAAATTCTCAGCTAGTGTGAACTGGTGCAGGTCCATTTAGGTCTGTAAATTGGCACAGCTCAACTGTAGCTGGGTCACTTTGCATCAGCAAAGAATTTGGCCCTGGATGTGTACGTGCGCCCTTCCTGCCTCCAACTTCAATGGGTGTCACGCACCTACGAGCCAGCTGGTGGCAGGATTTAGCTCTAAGGGTATGTCTCCACTGCACATTAAGCCTGGACTTGGACTCAGGTTTGAGTCCTAGCCCTCTTCCATCCACACAAAAAAAAGTCAATCTGACTCAGGCCAGCAAGCATACCAGACCTGGGTCCTGGGACCCTGCTAAGGGAGTGAGTCAGAGCCTGAATACTGCTCGGACTTGGGTCCAAGCCCTATCTTTTTGCAGTGTGGACACAACTCACTCGGCAGACCAGAATCAGAAGGTCTGCATAATGCAACATGAATGCATTAGCCTGGCTGTGAGACCTGGGTCCAGCAACTGTAAGCCCAAGTTTACAAGGCAGTGTGGACGCTCAAGTGCAGGCTTGACCCCGGTTTACAATGCTGTGTAGACACACCTTAAGACTGCCCATGAATCTCAATTTCCCCTATCATCAAAATAGGTCTTGATCCCAGGTTCTGGCCCACATCCGTCAGCTTTCTACAGCTGAAAAAAGCTCCTGAATTTTGCTACTCTCAGTGGCTTCAAGATCTTGTGTTTGATTAGTTCGATAATTCTTAACAGTTTGAACTTAAAGTCAGGGGGTGAAACATGTAAACCCACAGGAAAAAATGTATCACCATGGAAACCCATACCTTTTGAAAATTAACTCCTTGTGCCCAGGAGCAGTTCTTGGGGTTTGGAACATCCTCCCAGAACAGTTTCTTCATTCTGAAATGTTTAGACAAAGTATTGATTTAGTACTTACTGAATACACACATTGTATATGGCAATGATTTCCAGGGGGTAGTCGTGTTAGTCTGTTTTTAGCAAAACAGTGAGAGTTCTGAGACACCTTAAAAACTAACACATTTATTTGGGCATAAGCTTTCGTGGGCAGAAACCTACTTTGCTGGATGCAGCCAACAAAGTGGATTTCTGCCCATGAAAGCTAATGCCCAAATAAATTTGTTAGTCTTTAAGATGCCACTGAACTCTCACTGTACTGTATATGGCAATGCTCAAGACAGAAATGTAAAATTACTCACTATCCTGGTAGCACTATAACCCTGTCTCTGCCTATGTAAGGGCCTGATTTCCAAAGATACTGAACATGGGCACTCAGAAATTCCTAGTTCCCAATATCACATTCAAACCAGTAGGCTCTTAAACTGGGGGGTGCAACCCCCCAGGGAAGCACAGAATGTATTCTCTGGGGGGGGCAGTGAGAAGCTTTGGGCAGGGGTGTAAACTATTACAGACACAAAGGGGGGGGCGTGATCAAATAAGTTTGAGAACCACTGCACTAGACTCTACTGCCTTTCAGATAATGTATATCTCAAACATACGAAAGTGACAAAAGTTAACTAGGTATGACTATTTCTATAGGCACACACTTTCTAAGCTGCAGTATCTTCTGATAAGCACATTTAGGGAATCATATAGGAAAAAAACCAGCATGCCTTTGATGTGAGATTAGCAAAGTTCCAACCAACAAAACAGAAGATGAAATGACTATTGGTAGAATGACATGGAGGCCTGCATCATTCTGTTTTTCACTCCTATCTGGAAAATGAAAGGAAATTGTTTCAAACCATTTGCAATATTTCACCAGTCATCAGCCCTAACTCTATTGCAATTAAAAATATCTTTAAATAGAATAGTTTAAGTAATGACCAGTATGCATACAAATCACTCAACTGTATATTAGTAGCTTATACACACTAACAGTAACATCCTTAAGGAAATTGTAGTGTATCACACCAGAGACCCCCTGACTTGTGTACAAAGACACAGGAGGTGAAATTACTGTAAAAACTCAGTGGCTTCCATGTCTCTTGTTGTTCTCGTTACTCAGGATCACCACCAAGGCACATAAAGCAAAGGGAGTAGCCCATACACAGAGGAACCAGGGGAATATAGAACCTCAGTAACTCTTTGCCACTGTCCCCACATATGCTTTCCAACCCATTTCCTGCAAAAAACCAGGTTACTTACCTGTAACTACTGTTCTTCGAGATGTGCTGCTCATGTCCATTCTGCTATAAGTCTGTGCATGCCTCCATGCACAGTTACCAGAACCTTTTTCCCCTTAACAGATCCCATAGGGCCAGATCCGGTACCCCCTGGAGCCCCACGTACATGCCGCGGTATATGAGGCGCTGCCAGCCCTACTCCCCCTCAGTCCCTTCTTTCTGCCAACTCCGGCAGCAGGGACATGGGAAGGGTCATGGAATGGTCATGAGCAACACATCTCGCAGAACATCAGTTACTGGTAAGTCAACCTGGTTTTTTTCTTCAAGTGCTTGCTCATGTCCATTCCAATATAGGTGACTAACAAGCAATTCCTTTGGAGGTGGGTCGGAGTTACCGATAAGCTGCCCTCAGCACCACTCTGCCAAATCCCGCGTCCTCTCTTGCCTGGTGGATGATGGCATAGTGGGACGTGAAGGTGTGCACCGACAACCAGGTGGCGGCTTTGCCGATGTCCTGCAGGGGCACTCTCTCCAGGAAGGCTGTAGACGAGGCTTGAGCGTGCTCTGATGGCTCCCAGGAGCGGCACCTTCACGTGCTCGTAGCAGAACTCGATGCAGGATGTAATGCACGAGGAGATGCACTGGGTGGAGACAGGTGAGCCTTTCTTCCAGTCAGCCACTGCGACGAAGAGCTGTGTTGATTTCCAGAACGGCTTTGTGCGTTCCATGTACAAGGCCAGGGCCCGTCTCACATCCAGCAAGTGCCACCTCCTCTCCTCCTCGGAACTGTGAAGGGTGCCAGGGAAGTGGCGCAGTTCTGAGTCGACGGCGCACTGTGTACTGATGCCACGCTCGGTACCGAGACGGAGCGGGTCAGCTCGGAGGCTGGACGAAGCACTGCCTCCATAGGCAAGGCTTTCAGATGGATTTCTCTGTCCTTTGGAGTCCTTGGCTTGAAAGCCTTGCAGATCTCACATTTGTCCTTATGCTGGGCTTCCCCCAAACACTTAAGGCAGCTGTCGTGGGGGGTGAGGGGTGTCCTGAGCAGGAAGGCCCACATGAGGCACACGACTTAAATCAGGGTAACTGGGACATGCCCTGATCTCTCTAAGTCCCAGCTGGGACTACCTTATCTCTGACTACACTATTAACAACTACTTAACTAAACTATAAAACTACAAAACAGAATAATCAAGTCCAAACAAGGGGAATAGTACTTGCTGCGAGCAAGGCTAGTTCCAGCAACCATCACGGGTGGAAAGAAGGAACTGAGGGGGCGTAGGGCCGGCAGCGCCTCATATACCACAGCATGTGTGCAGGGCTCCAGCGGGTGCTGGAGCCAGCCCTATGGGATCTGCTAAGGGGAAAAAGGTTCCGGTAACCATGCATGGAAGCGTGCACACACCATAGTGGAATGGACATGAGCAAGCACTCGAAGAACATTGGCCTGTTTGAAAATGTGGGCCAAATTTTGAATTTCATTATGGTACTGGACAGTATTAAACTAAACGTAGAGACTGTGCCAGGAGAAGTTGGTGGGGTACTCCATTGGCTTCAACTAAGCCATCCCAATTTTTACCAACGGATCATCTTGACCATACTTCACAGGGCTGGCCCTAGACCAAATGGCGCCCGAGGCAAGAGGCATCTTTGGTGTCCCCTCTCTATTTGTTAAACTTTTCCAAAAAGTCTGGAAGATTCCATGAGATTCTACAAAGCTCCAGAACATTCCTAGAAGTTAGTGAAAAATTAATCCACATGCAGAATACCTGAAACATTTTACTTACAACACTCTATTTTCCCATTTGTCGCCAACACCAAAAATAGCACCCTGAGCCCGGGGCCCCTCAAGCCCAGCACCCCAGGCAGTTGCCAGGGTCACCTGCTGCTAAATCTGGCCCTGATGCTTTAATCACCCTGTTTTCTTGATGTTTCTCATAAAAACCATGAGCAAGAGTCCATGCCATAGCCAAAGGGAAGTTTTACTAACCAGATGCTTTTTAATTAAAAAAATTAAGATCATATTAATCACCTTTGAAGAATCCATCAGTTGTTTTGGGGTTGCCTACTCCTTCAGGGAATATGGGATACAGACTAAACTGGTATTTCTCAATAAGAATAAAATTATCTGCAAGGAAGAAATCAAGCTTTTGAGTTTAAGTTCCAACATAGTAAGACTACAAAAATACTGGCCTCTAGAGAGGGTTTGGTCTCATGCAACAGAAGCTCTAGGCATGCCCAAAGGAGAAAAGAATAATTTTATCTACTTTAACCCTTTTAATTTTGTATTTAAATGCAGACCTAACAATCTATTTTGGATATATTAGCAATTTCTTCTCATGGAATTATTAGCTTTTGATGAAAAAATTATAAATATTCAAGCCACAAAACACACATAAAATGTACATGTAAAATCTGGATAAATAGCAGCTCTATTTAATATTTATATTTAACATGCATTCAGCATATATTGGTATTAGTCTAACATATATAACTGAGCTTTCCTGTTTATCGCTTCCAAATACAAACCTACACATGTACAGGATGAAACAGAGAGGAAGCATATTTTTTGCCAAGTCCTATATGGTAATGATCCTTAAAGGCATGTAAATTAGGAGCAACTCCATTCAGATCAATGCAGTTATATCAGTCTAAAGCATGTGCAAATGAGGACGCAGCTCAGGCCCAGACCGACTATACCGCATGAAGGTTTGTGTAGATCTGAATCAACTAATCTGTAGTTTCTTTGTGTTTAGCGACTAAGGTGCGCACGATGGCCTTGCAGACCAATACCCATGCAACACAAGGTGATGCAGGACCAGTACTTGGGTTTTTAACAGTGGTAAGGACCAGTCAGCAATCCTGTATCACTCCAGGTTGTTAACGCTATAGCTGGCCCTCACCTGAGAAATAAGATCCAGTACGGCAAGAACAACCCTTAACACTCAAACTATTCTTGCATTAAAAAAAAAAAAAGAGATAATGAAGTAGCAGGGAGGCTAGATTCATGTACCCAGAAAGCACTACCTTTCATCACACCATAACACAGGTAAAAATATCATGTCTGTTTATTTTCAATTACAAACTCACCATAAATATAGTATTTGCTAATATTTGGAGCAGCTCGCATCCATTTAATTTCTCTCTCTTCATTAAGGTTTTTCCATTCAATAACAAAAGATGTTATCACATACACTGGAGGTGAAAGTGTCCAGGTCAGGATTACACAACTGCTGTTTACTGGATAAGCACTGAGTGACTGCACGATATTCACTGATAAAACAGAAAGAAGTATTATTACAATGAAATCAAATACACCAAATCAGAGTTGGGTTATACGTGCTGCACATCAGATCCACATACAGAGGGAAAAATGGTTTGGTTTCTCTGTTTAATTTTGCACCTCCTCTTAAGCCAATGAATCAACCATGTTTTACACCAGCACAGGACATGTCTTCATGGTGGGGTAATGCGCTCTACAAGTGTGTGATTTCTAACACACCCCAATGTGTTGCACAACAGGCTCTGCTGGTGTATATTAAAGGTTCCCTAGTGTGTTTTAATGTAATATTATTTGAAACAGCACTACATTAAAGCACACCAGCAGGGTCTACATGGACCAATTAATCTGCAAATCATTAGTGCACTTGAGAAATCACACTCCTGTAGAGCATATTACCTAACCGTGTAGACAAGCCTTGAGTATCTGGCCCCAGGTGTTAAATGAATCAAATCTGAGAGTTGTGCTCTCACCACATGTAACATAGCATTCTCTCTTTGGGCAATATTCCTGGTTTGAGCAATATTCATGGTTCTTATCTAGAGCTTTCTAACTTTCACCCCTTAGCTGAGGCATATGGTAATAGCTAAAAACCATCAAAATTTGGCTAGCAAAACAGAGCATAAATCTATGGCTCTTATGTGCCATTACACTCCCCTATGGAACAGGGGTCAAAACCCAGGTGGCCAATTTCCAGCTTGTGTTCTTGTGTACTATGGAATACCCATATGTACAGCAGCAGCCAGAATCTGACCCATAAAAAGCACGTGCTTTTAACTACATTACAAAATATCAGCTCTGCCTGGAGATTGCAGTAATGCTTCCCACGACATTTAAAATACAGACTACTGCCTTTTAATTTACAAGGCAGAACCTGGGTGGATCAACAAAGAGGGTACTACTCTGAAGAATAAAGTCAGTGATGAATAAGTGATCTGTCAGAAAATGTTGATTCAATAAAAATCAAAATGTTCCATAGGAATGCGTTGATTTCATCAAGAGTCTTGACAGAAGCAGCAAGCGGCTTGCCTGCCTGGTCTCCTGCCAGCCCGCCCACCTGGCTCTGCCGCTGCTCATCTAGAGAGTGCTTCCAGAAAGCTGGGATGTCCCAAGCTGCTCAACTTCCTGAGATCTCCAGTTCCCCTGCAGTCCACCAGGCAGACTGACAGGCTACCCAGTTCTCTGTTTCTCCCACAGCTTAGATGGCAGGCTTCCCGGGCTGCCCAAGCCACCCACTCCCAAGATGGCCAGCTCTCTGAGCTCCCCAGCCCACCCAGTGAGCAGTCAGGGATCCTGGGGTGCATATTTCATTTTGGAACCAACAAAAACATTCCCGCAGCGGAAATATTTTGGTGTTGCCGAAACAAAATATTGTGGAATTTCAGTTCTGTTAAAAATTTGGCGTTTCAGGCTTTTCCTCCCTATAGTAGCAGAGAATGGCATCATAAGATGTACGTTTCCTTGTTAATAAAATTTTCTTGGTCAAAAGAAAACTGTCAAAAGGCACAGTAGGGATTCCTAATGTTAAACATCTTTTGAATGCATCAGTATTATTACTAACCTGTTATTCTTACCTGTGCTCATTGGCTGTGACAGAGTTAAATTAAAATTCATTGAGGAAGCTCCAATTGAGTTAACAGCGAGAATCGTAATGGTGTGTGCATGCTCAGTCCAGGGGAATGTATAGGTAGTACCGTGGGTGACATATTCAGTCCAAGTCATGTTTTCTGAAGTGTGATGCTTTACAATATATCTGCTCACGTGGCATAATGAGTGATTCTTCATCAATGGCTGCAGGAAACAGCAGTAATATTTTAGCTTGCTGCAGTTTAATTTCTAAAATGTTCTGAAGGTCAGTCTTTTCACTCGGCAATAGAGGACAGCCTTCTGGTTCTGAGAGAGCAGAATCTTCAATGATACTCACTGGTCAGACTATTTTCCTTGTACCTAAAATATCGCTGTCCATTTAAACAGGCAGAAGATTTTCCATAAATCACTGAAGCCTGACATCTCTACTTACTATAGCTCCTAAGACAAGTGTGATTGAGGAAACGCAAACTTTTAGTTTGCTCTGGTAAATCATTATTTTACCTTATTATTTTTGAAGGATGCAGAGCCAGAAGGAATTGCCATCCTAATATGGGGACACGTTTTCAGTAAAGGAGGCTCAGGACCATATGCAGCAATGCATGTGATACCGCAGGTATAGTTACTATGACTACAAGAGCAAAGAAGGGTAGTCAGTCAATCATCTAACTAATCATTTGCATGTGCAATTACACAGTTTGCACGAAGAGTCATAGTAATTTGACGGGGGATGCTTTATATTTGTTGGAACAATCTTGCACACTGACCTGGAGCCTTCTTTTCTGAGCATTTGGCAAATGGAGACTCACATCTTTCAGTATAACTCGTATCCACTGTTTTAAAGTCATAGAATTTAAGGCGAGAAGGGCCCACTAAATCAGTTTCTCAAACTGGGGGTGGGCCCTCCTGGGCAGGGTGTGGAGTTTATTCTGAGGGGAGCATGAGAAGCTTTGGGAGGGGAGGGGGGGAAAAAACCCCACACAATTTACTGAGCACATTTTACCCACTGCCATGAATAACTAGCCAAGCTGATCCCTCTAGACAGATCAGGTCCTCAGATGGCGCTGTGCATTTGGACAGACTTCTGTTGTGCTTGCATAGCATCATACAAAGTTGTTGCCATCTGTGCTTTAATCTGTCTGCTACGACACCGTGTGCATATTTAATTGCAAGCACTGATCACAAGGGCAGTTTTGCTTTTGCTCTTATTACAATGGATCGGGGGCTCTGTTTCAATCAATGCCTTGCTGCTTTTCATATTTACTGAGAGTTGCATGTTGTTTTTTCTTTATCAGCATACGTAATTGTGTGGTGGGGGAGGGGGCGTAAACTACTCCAGACACAACGAAGGGGGGGCACGATCAAGTAGGTTTGAGAAGCACTGCACTAAATCACCCACTCTGGCCTCCTGAATATCACAGGCCACCAACACCCCCTGCATCTCTACACTGCACCCACGAACCAAAATGAGATCAAAGTATTGCAGCTCACAGGAGACAAGATTAAGTGCCAAACGCAGAGAATAGGAGGCACTGAGGTGCACCAAGGCCTGCAGCACCTCCAATGGCAGGGAAATGGTTAAATGAGATATACCCAGACAACCCTGGAAAGCGACCTATCTGCTGCAGATGAATGCAAAAACCCCCATGATGACTGCCAACCTGATCTGGGGGAAATTCCTTCCTGACCGCACACATGGTGATCAGTTAGTCTCTGAGCATGTGAGCAAGAACCAGCCAGCCAATCCCTTGAAAGAGAGAATTCTCAGGGCCATCCCAAAAGCACTAGTCTACCCTGTCCAGGGTCCCATCTCCAGCTGTGGCCATCGAGATGCTTCCGAGGAAGGCGACAAAAAACACCATAACAGAATACACTTGGGGGGGAGAGTGGGGTAAGGGAAGGAGGGAGAAGTGGAGGGGGATCTCTCTTCCTGACCCCTGCAGGTAGCCAGTTGAAGCCTTATTTTTTTGAACATGTAAGCATCAGACTCAAGTGAAATATTAAAAAAAATGTAAATAAAAGAATGGTACATCTTTGCAATTATATTTTATAGTGTGTTACTCAGTCAAGTCTTAAGATATCATGAATATCATGATTTGATTTTAACCTATGATATTGGGGCTTCTATTCCTCCAAACTGCTGCAGAATCTGTGCAGCCTAAGTGGCAAGATTTATCCTGACAGGAAGGAGGATGAGTGATTTACACTCTGGACAAAATACTGTCCTTTCTACCCTGAGTGGTGCTGGAAGGCTGGGAAAAGTAGCTGGCCATGCAGTGGTTCTTTAGCAGAGCAAAAGGACCTGCCTGCCTTGAGGGGGAGGATTACATGGATGTGTGTTTTGTGGGTGATGAACAACTATGAGCAGCATGCACCCCATAAAGCCTGTGCTACTGTTTGCCCCATGCAACTGAACTTGGGCAAATAGGACCTGACCATACCCTAAAATGGGCCTTGGGTGTGACAACCAGGGCAGTTAGCTGGGACATGGGTTAATATTCTGTTGAACTGTAAGTTTGGAATGCTGTCCTGCTACTGCATGGAGACTGCTGCTGACTGAGTGAACCGAGATCCACTGTGACCACATAACCCTCCAGAACACCCTCATAGCCGAGGGAAGGGTTTTGTCCTACCAAACAGAATACGAGGTTTTGTTGGCGAATAGGGAAGGAAAAACAGCTGGATCTCTGATGGTAGGAAAGATTTCAGTGCATAAACGGAAAAGGGAGAGCAAGAGAGAGAACTGCAGCAAGAAGTAAGGAGAAGAGAGAAATATCTGCGAGGAAAAGCGATAAGAACTATATTTCCCATTATACTATAGCCTATATTTAAGGAACCTCTACTGACTGACAGCTCTGCTGAGTGAGTGGTGGTAAAATTAATGAAGCTGAGTCCTAATTATACTGTCTATAAAAGGATGATGAATAATGAATGTTTGCGTCTGTCATTCAGGACAGTACGTGCTTGCTGTATGCCCACCTTCAATAACTCTACCAACACTTCTGAATCATGCATCCTACAAGCCATCAAACTGTGGCATCATCCATATCGGGAGAGAGAGAGAGAAGCTGAAATACAATTCTTCATACCTTCCAAAATAAAGTAACATTTTTCTGCTTCCTTATGGGATCTTCAGTAATAATTCTCCAAAATTCAGGACCCCTCAGGGGAGCTGCAAAATTACATCTATTTTTAAAAGGAGAACAATTTCACACATGCATAAAACTAGAACCTTCAAAGTGTACTGATATACTATTTATATACCATACACACCTTTGATATCCTTTACGATGGTATACGCGGATTTACTCCAATCACTCCAGTAACCTAATCCATCTAGTTCACTGCAGCGCACCTGAACAATATATACAACACAAAGGTCCAGCACCTTTATCATAGCTGATCTTGTTGGTGCATGTGAAACCTCAGATACCTGTAAAAGAATTAAAAATACTTAGATTAGGAACACTACAATATTTTCTAGGCATCTGATTGAGATCTTAACTCCTCAAACTGGTAAATCCAGAGCCCCTGCCACTGAGTCCAATGAAAAAGATAGCTCACTAATATAATTTTGCCACCGAAAATAAATACTCAATCATATAGAATGAATTCAACGTACATTGATTGACATGGACTTTATATGCATAAACACGGCAATGATGAAAACATTATTTTGTAGTAAGTATAATAGTACCTCCCATAATATTTCTTCCCTGTTCACAGAGTACCGAATCTGAAACTTCAGATCGCTGTTTGGAAATGCTGGGTTTGTCCAGCTCACATTCAGCAGCCCAACATTCTTGGTGATTTCTGCCTTAATGTTAGCGGGAGGAAATGGCTTCACTAGAAAATCGAAGAGAAACAGTGACTGAAATGTATACTCTGAAATTTCTACACAGGACCATAGTGTGATCTTAGCTACAGCAATGCAAATTCTCCTCGGATATCAGTGGTTAGTCCAAATTTTCACTGGCTTATCTCAAATCAAAATCTACACAGGCCAAGTGTATCTGAAATTCTGCATTTGCTAACACTCCTCAATGTACAGTATGTATCCTAGGAATACTCTCCTCTTTCTGGAAACTAATGGATATTTGATCTGTTAGACCCTAGTAAGAACTTAAGTGACGGTACTGATTTACACCTGCTGTGCTGTGTTTAAGTGCTTTGCTGAATCAACATCTAACCTACGAGTACCAGCGAGTCTAGGGCCTATACAATGAAATGTTCAAGGTAATAACAGGGGGCACAAGGCCTTCACTGAAATGAGTATTCATTTGGGGGGGGTTGGGAGGGGAGGTGTTAAAAAACAAAAACTAAAACCCAGCTAATTAATTCAATCCTAGGATAAATTGAAGGCACAGACCCTTTGCGGTTCTTACCTCAGTCTGGCCAGGCAATCAGGAAGAGGGCAGAAGCAGGAGAAAGAAGGCAATCACAAAACCTGGTTTTTCACTACCACTTTCTTCTCACATGCCAAAAATTGAGCCCCCAAAGCAGATGTAAAAAAGCTATTTACCAGTATCACTTTTGGGTGCAAACTTTTTGGAGCATCGGTATCAACCTTCATAGCAAAGAATTAACAGAAATTCTGAAAATATACAGTATAGTACTTATACCTTTATTTTCAGTAGTCTCTGTCATTTCAGTAATCTCTCCTCTTTTCCATTCCTGCCCCTTTCTTAAAGCCTCTTCTAAGCAAACATGAACCCTATAACATTTGAGTCAAAGTCAAACTCTCAAATCCCTGGGACCCGTCCCCCGTGGCCCCTGAAGTCATTCCAACATGCGTTCACCATACAGTTTTTAAGTGGATTTGTAATTATTCCAAATGGGTTTCCCTCTTCCTACTCCTAACACTGAAATATTAGTTGTGGTCTGTTTAGAAATATACATCAACAGAAACACTGTGTAATGAACATCCACAGCATGTGAATGAAACTAGGTGATCATTTCTCTTTCAGACAAACATTATTATTTCTCATTTGTACTGGGCCTAGAGGCCCCTCAGTCAGGATTTAGGCTGCATTGTGCTCGGCATTCTATAAACACAACTAGAGATGCTCCCTGACCCTAAAAGCTTTCAGTGTAATTTGAGACAAGGTGCAACAAGTGAGTCTGACAAACTAAAGGGGGGGAACGGGAAAGGAAGAGGGGTCATGGAATTAAGAAGTGTGTTTACAGAGGTCATGGCCAACAGCTCAGATATTCCTAATGGTTCCAGATAAAA
Source organism: Mesoclemmys tuberculata (assembly GCA_007922155.1). Taxonomy (NCBI): domain Eukaryota; kingdom Metazoa; phylum Chordata; order Testudines; family Chelidae; genus Mesoclemmys; species Mesoclemmys tuberculata. Next base: position 40,346,973 of record ML675646.1, read on the forward strand.
ATTTAAAAAGCCACAAAGAAAATGAAGTTTATCTTTTTATTTATTTATAGGACTTCAGCTAACCCCGTCTGCCCCAAAACCTAGCCATCTGTGCCTGGTTAATTTCTTGTAGACATCACAGCAAAGGTGCATCTGGAGGAGGGTTTAAAGGAGAAGTCAGTAACCTTGTGGACCAATTCAGGCAGGCAGTTCCATGCTTAAAAGCAGCATGGAAGAAAGTGCAGGGACGTTTGCGGTAGAAAGTAAAAGGCAAACAAGGCTGACATCACTGGCACAGCAGAAGACACAAGGGACAACCCAAACAGATAAGAGCAAGCACACTGGGACAGGCAGAGCTGTGGAGGGCCTTCAAGGTAAGGTCAGATGATTCTTTCCTTTCCCTACTGCTAATAATTGAAAATACACTTTTTTGTGCACCATGAATTTAAAAACAAAACCACCACCTTTCTTAAATTCCATACTTTCTTGTAAATGTCTCTGCAATGGCCACAAACTGATAAACACGAAAGCCTGATCTTTCAGCTCAAAAGGGACCATGTGAAGTTAGGGCCTGATCCAAAGCTCATGGAAGTAAATGGAAAGGGTCACATTGATTTCAGTGGTCTTACGATCAGGACCTTGCAGCTCCTTCCAGGATCTGATCTATGCAAAAGGATATGAAGAACACCTCCACTTACACTATGTAGACATTGCTGTCTGAGACCACTACTGGAAGAAAAAGATATTGACATACCCACATCTGCTGGAATGACACAGGTCGGTGGGGATTCAAGTGTTCCTAGTAGGTGCTTTATCTCTATCCACATGGTATATCCAGATAAAAGAAAAATAGGCTGAAATGTACACTCATAATAATGGTTCCTCTGTAAATGACATTCTTTTGCCTCCGACTTTGGAGGAATACTTGGAAAGTCAGAACAATAGATGCTACTCCTTAAAAGAGATGAAAACATTCAGTTAATAATTTTCAACAAAGAGCTGTTTATGTTATGAATAAAACTCAGAAGAAAAGTAAAGAGAAATATCTGACAGAATTTTCCCGATTGTTTCCCTCTTCCTTGTGCCTTCAGCCCTCCCTTTATTCTTAGTTAAATCCTTTTCCTTGCCTTCTCCATCCATTTCCCCTTCTCAAGCCCCCACCTAACTTTCCCATTCTCTTTTCACCTCTTTCCTTCTCTGTATTTCCCTCGTTTACTCTCTCTTACATCTCTTGTCCTATCCCTTCCCATTCCCTCCTTCTCGGCTATACTCCACATCATCTCTTCTCATTCCATGAGAATGAAATCCTATTTAAAAATCTACCCAGTAGGCTGGTATTAAAAAACCCTAACAGGCTGCCAGCATGCATACAGCAATGCAATCAGGTTCAGATGAGCCACAGATTCTGCACTGGGTGTGGTGCAAAATCCTCAAGGTAACATTCTGTGGCTAATGAAAAGAAGAATGTTTTCAATTTTTCCCCAACATAGTAGAATTTGCATCCAGGCCTGTGGAGCTCAGACTTGTGAAGCTAGCTGCCAGAGAAATAACTGGTTATTTACTTGGGCCTGAAGGGATATATTTAGTTGTATTTCTCCTGTTAATGTCAATAAAACTAAAGCATATGAAATAGTTACATTCTGCTCCAGCGATTTACCCCATCATTCTGGATTTTTATTGGATGGTCTTTGTTGGCAGTGCTGAATTTTAGAGGAATCTGGAATAACAGCCCAATCAAAACAAACAGCGACAGGGCAAAATATTGCATCACTCTATAGTGCACAGTGGAATTTTATTTGCAACATCTTAATTGCATCAGTGATTGTGAGGAAAACAGAAACTGGCACAATAGGTTTATGCTTCTGGCAAAAAAAAGCAATGACGCAAATATAGCAGGTTTTGACTCTAACCTTTACATTCCAATTTTGGGGCCAGCCTTGTATCCCAACAGGATACTGACAAGCACTAATAGCCATCTCTATATTAAGTTATCTTCACAGTGTTTATATCATCACCACTTTAGGTTATTAAAGCAGAAGGATTGTTTCAAATCAAAGTTTATTCTTAAATATTTATGGTGGCTGCTTAAATTCGGCATTTCATTCAGCTTGGGCACTGAAAACAGAGTGGTCAGTTTCACTTTGGTTTCTAGCTTATTGCTGACCAGTTACATTGTGTGTTTTTGTTCACAATGTTTCAGGCAAATGTTGAAAATAACGTTTTTTTAACGATTCTGGCAATACTGCCAATTAGGCATAGATTTTTTTTTAATTTATTTTCTATTTTAGTTATTCTCAAACAAAATATTTTCTTCTCATTTAGATTTTTATTTTTCAGAATAAAACTCAGAATCAAAAACAAAACCAAAAAAAACTACTGCACATGTGTGAAACAGCAGCAGCTGGCATACACTTTTACACCGTGTTAATACGATGCATAGGTCAGGCATTGACACTATAATGAGATTATACATATTAGGAAACATCGTTTCTCTCAGGCAAATTTATCAGGCATATTTGAGACAAACATGGAAATATAACGGAAGGAAAGGGGAAGAGCATGAAAAGGTACTTATTCCAACGTAAGTGGCTCTAGCAGGTAGTCAAGGCAACATCTAGCCCAGGAATCAGCTAGTCACAAATATAGTCCCAGAAAAGGGTTCAATATGAAATCCTAAGTGCTCCATTCATTGTTCTATCCATCAAAGGCTTCAATATAATGCCCAGCATTTAATATTTATGATCCAATCCTACAAATACTTTCTGCCGAGTTCAGTGGAACCACTCACACATCATACTACGGGCCTAATTCAGAAAAGCTCTTCACTTAAATCCATCCATATTCGAAGAAAGCATTTATGCTTTCCAGAATCGGGGCTTAAATGTTTGCAGGATTGGGCCTTAAGTGCTGATTTAAGCTTCTTTACCAAAAGGATTCTACATACCCAATCTAGTCCAGCAGGCAATAAATCCAATGATTTTTGCTCAGAGAAGTTTAGTTTTTCCATTTTATTTATCTAACTACTAGTAAAGTTATAGGAATCTTTTGTGTTCAAAATTATTAGACTATGTGAGAGAGACCTTTTCAAAGGGTACTCCTGGCACATATGTATGAATGGTGCATTAACTATACCACACATTATTACATTTGTCCCCTAGTAGCATTGCTACTCTGTCCAAAGGACAGATCAAATGAAAGCTTTGGGGACTTAAGGAAGAGACAAAAATATGCGATGTTCTCTGAAATTATTTGGTACCAGAGGATGACTGGAAAAAGTAAACATGACCTCAGAGAAGAGCCAATGGCTGGAGAAGCTGATATAGGGAAAAGGGTGCAGAATATATGCAGCATTGTTCTAACTTCTGTGGTGAAATGGTCTCCACTTCAGCAAGTAGGAAACCCACCTTTTAGGTCCTACCAAGTGTGGATGGTCAGAATTGCTTTAAATTAGGAAAAAAAGGGTAAATGGCAGGAACAAGAGGGAAACTGGGTCTGAACAGAAATGAAGGTTACTTACTATATCTGGAAGTTCTTCGAGATGTGTGGTCCCTATGTGGATTCCAAACATGGGTGCGCATGTGCACCATGTGCCAGAGCTAGAATCATTCGTCAACCTGCGCATGCATCATATGTGTCGGCCATGTGGTGCATCCAAGGTTTTATGAGGCTATGCGGGTTGATACCTCTCCAGGTCCCTCTTACCAACAGGCATGGAGTCCATAGCAGAGGGGAAGGAGGGCAGGACTGGAAACCAGGTAAGGACCACACATCTTTAAGAACCTCTAGTTACAGCAAGTAACCTTCATGTCTTCTTCAAATGCTGGTGCCTATGTGCATTACAGACACAGGTAGCATAGTGAGCAGTCCTCATTGTGAAGGTGGGAGCGAGGGCTTGCCAGAAGTGAGAGTCTGCAGGACTGCATGGCCAACTGCCATGTCTGGTGCTGCGGATGGGGCTATGGCATAGTGAGCAGTGGAAGTGTGGGTAGAGAACCACCTTGCTGCTTTACAGATGTGTGTGGAAGCCATTAATCTGTGGAACTGGTGCCTTGGGCATGACATAACTCTTCACACGGTCCATCTTCCGGGCACTGACAACACCTTGCGGACACTCCTTCCACAACAACTACAAGTGGGAGCTCCGCAACGCCACTCTCTGATCTGTTTGCTACAAGTCAGGCACGCGGTGCTGGGACCTCTTTGTGACCCCTGCCAACTGCAAGCTCCCCTGTTTCTGCTCCAGGGGCATTCTTGGACGAGGCTCTCAGGGGGAAGCGTTTCTTCTCTCTTGGTCACCTGACCTCTAGTATGCCTTCTCACCCATGTTACTCGTTCCACAGATCCTCTGCAAAATATGCCAAGACCATGCAGTCCTCATCCTCATCGCTCTCTTCTGGCCTTGCCAGTGCTGGTTCACCAATCTCCTTTCTCTCTTGGTTTATCTGCCGATTTGCCTTCTTCCTCTCCCAGATCTCCTCATGCAGCAACATGATTGGCTCTGACATGCCAACCTGGAGCTGCTTCACCTCATGGACTGGTGTTTGGATGAGGTTCATGAGTAGACAATATATGTGCTCAACACCAGTGCATGACGTCCTTTCACATAGCAGGTGCCCATCCATTAGATCATGTTTTCAGGCAAAGTGGAAACGCTTCACGGTCTGGGCGGCCCATCACTGTCACACCTTCAACCTAGTCGCTATCCTCACTACCTTTGACTTCCTTCCCAACCTTTGACAGTCAGGTCTTGCCCACCTCTCCATCTGGGTCCATCTGGTGCTGCTTAGTGCCTTCCTCCTGACAGTGGATGAGTTCTCTGTTTTTAGCCATTCTACTTCAGTCCATTTCCTCCATGGTCTTCTCATCATCTTCCCATTGGTCCAAAAAATGACCCTCCTTCTCCCTCCCCCCCCCCCGGAATCTGAGGAGAGGAAGGTGCTTCCAAGGGGACTGGTGATTCCATCGATTCAGTTGGTGCAGCACCTTGGGGTTCCCCATAAACTGAGGGAGGAGCTGTATAAACTGGGGAAGGGCAGTGATGAGGCAGTGGCAGTACCCCATTGCCATGGTACAGGTCCCAATGGTACCAGTAGGTCCAAGCATATGGACCCACTGGAGCCAGTGAATCATGATGGTTCTGGAACCAGGCATTGGTGGGAGGTCTGTACGCTCAGATAGGGCATAGGGCAAGCATCACTGTTCTGGACTGTTGGATCGTGCCGGTGAAAAGGCGGGCTCCTGTTCTGAAGGCCACTCTGAGTTGGAAGGTTGGTCTGGAAATGGCGGTGCTGTTGGGATGGCTGGAGCTGGCATGGAGCAGCTCTACAAAGACATGCATGCTTTCTGTTCCAAAGGTGCAAAGATGAGCACTTTGGGGCAGGGCTTAACTGAGCAGTTTATCCGCTGGTGATGGAGGGCATATGGTTCCTGGCAATCCGGGATGCAGTGGGGAACCAGCATACAGAAGTAGTTGCTCAGCCATAGATGTCAGTGGAGGTAGGCGACAAAGTGTGCATTGCACCAGGTGTGGAATTCCTGATGGCCCTGGCAATGTGGATGGAGCCAGGGATGAGGATGCCACTCTAGATGAAGCCAGCAAAGTACTCAACAGCAGTGAGGCTAAATGCTCTGGTGGATCTGCTGGCATGCCACAAGTGCACACGCAGGTGCATTGCTTCCTCCAAGAGATCTTTGCAGAGTTAACGCTCACAAGCCTCACGAGTCGGCGGTGGGAAGGAGCGACAGATGGAGCAGCAGGCAACGAAGTGGGCTTCACTCAAGCAATAAAGACAACACCATTGATCATCGCTCATGGAGAGGAAGCGTGGCTATGATGCACAGCTTTTAAAGCTGATTTGCCAGGGCATAGTCCCCATGAGCAGGTGGGATACCCCACAGGGTAAACAGATAACTACTAAAACTAGGCTTAACTGTGTAAAGAACTATATATAATAATGCTAAGAAGGCTACTAATACAGAGATAGGAAGAGGGTTCTGACTCTGGCCATACGGTGGTAAAAGGGAACAGGAGAGGCATCGACCTGCGCAGCCTCATAAGACCTCGGACGCACCACGTGTCCGATGCACGATGCATATGCAGGTCAACGGACACTGCTACAAACAGTTCTGGCTCCAGCGCATGACATGCTTGCGCACTCACATTTGGAATCCACATAGGGACCAGCACTCAAAGAAGAACCTCTCTTCCTCTGAAGCAGGGATTTGAATTCTATTGATCAAACCTCCCTAAGGAAAAAAACAAATTTGTTACAGCAGAGAACATCTATGAAGATTCCAGCAACTTCACTGGCATAACTGAGATCAGAACTTGGTCCTATGCTTGCACGTTCCTTCCAGTTCAGCTATAAAACTCAAGAGCAAGGACAAAATTAGACCAAGAACAAACTGAAAACTGCTCCAGCCACCAAAGCTGTTAAAACGTAAAGCAACATTCTCCTTCTGAACAACGTTTTTTTCTTTTGGAGTGAGCCAAATTCTGCCATCATGTATTTAAATCACCATGTACGTGTTGAGGAAAGTTGGGGTGTAATTTATAAATATGAACTCAATTATACAAATTATGATTCAAGCAAATTATCCCTTATGAAAAGCCACACAAATCAAAATCCATTGTGGCAAAGCAACGTGGGGATTTGTATTGCAAAACTGGGAGCAGAGTTTGAAACAAAACAGGAGGCTTAAAAGATATTATAGTTTGCTCTACCAGGACTCAGTCCTGCTGCCAGTGAAATTAAACCAAAGTCTTACAGCATAGTTATTTAATATTTTCTGATTTAGTTTTAAATATGTTATGACCACATTTTTCAAGACGGCATCCAAAATTGTGTTCATAAGTTTTGCAAGTGCTGAATAATATGCAAATACAACTCGTACTGGGTACATTGATCTCTTATGACATAATTTGTGCACACGTGAGATTTCCTGAAACCTGTGGATTCCATTTTGGAAGCCAGTTAGAAAACCAGGTGAAAATTTGACCCACAATGATTCAGCAGATCTTATATTCACTTCCATTGAGCATCTATTACTGTGTTATTATTTCCAAAGTAACAGTTTCCATACAAAAAATAATACATTAAAAACTATACACACCTGTAGTATTTTAACTGTAAAGAACTCCCCGCAAGCAATGTATTTGTGTTTGCGGACCATCTGCAAGTCATTTTAGTTAAGTACCCATCAGTTTCACATGTGATATTGATATTGACATCTATTTAAAACACATTGAAAATATTAATACAAAGACAAACTGTTAAGGAAACAAAAATATGCATTACAAATCACTGTGACCTGCAAAAAGCCTTCTTGGAATCATTAACTGAAATGTTCTGACTTGAAAATATGAAGCATACCGAAGTTTATGAAAAAAATTGAAATAATCTGAAACCTTACCTACTACATATAATTCAGCATATTGATGGTGACATTCCCTGTTTTGATTACAACAGTACAATGCATTATAGAAGAATTTTCCTCTAGGTTTTGTTGCATTCAAGTTGAAAAGGGTAACTCTGCTAACATGATCATTCACAAGTGTATACTGACTTTCTGGGATTTCTTCTGCTAAATTCAGCCACCAAACAATCTTCTTAGACAAAATCATCTTGTTTTTGTCATTATAGATGCAATGAATGGAAACATTAGAACCAACACTTGTCAGTATCTTAGGAGGGAAGTATATGACATCTGTTGCAGGTAAAGAAAAAAACAAAAAGAATCTTTAAGGAATATGAAATTTCACAGAAAAAGGTAACTTAACAAAACTATAGGACCATCAAAAATGCTCATTGGTATCAAAATCTTGCTCTCCTAAACACCTCTTGCAATTGAATGAGTGTTGCACGGGCACAGAAACAGCAGCAGAAGAGACCCCATGACTTATTGTTTTATAATTATTTATATCTACTTGAACATTTGTATCTCCATGGACATTCACCTTTAATAGCCTTAATCATGATGGAATAAAATGAATGGGAGGTCACACAGCATACTGTACAATCTTATACTTGTACACAATGGAGTACATTTTCAGGAAAGTGCACCTCTGATGTATACACAAAACATGCAGTTGTACAAGTGAATGGGTAACTGTGTTGGCAAGTGAAAAGGAAATGCTGAGAAACTACAAGTGCATAAAGAATTAGACATTATACTTTAGTGTGCTGCTTTGAAAAGGTAAAGCCTCTGTCAACAGGCATTCTTGCAAACTTTAGAAAAATAGTAATAATTTCAGTGCTAACGCAGGTGTTTGCAAAATAGAACACACACTTATAGGGCACTTGTCATGCAAAACACATACAAAATGTATTGTGCAATCAGACACCACAAAGGTGCCCGTGCTCAGTTAAAAATGCATACGTTGAGGTGAAAAGATTCAGATTTAAAGTTTATTTGGAAAAATCCATCCACTCAATTATTTGCACCTTAGCAAAGAACATATAATAGGCTGAAGACATGCATTAACTGAACAATTCTCCTTAGTACCTCAAGGAATAATTACATTCATAATGGACCAAGATGCTCCCAAAATACAGTCTCTCAACAGTAGCACAAATCACTGTCTCTTGGTCATCAGCATAGACTTTCCGATTAAATACAGATCAGAACATAATGATAATCAGCTGTATAAAAATATAACCGCCTGATTTCAGCATTTTGTACTCCCAGTGTTAAGATACTTGCTTGAATGCAAAGGAGCCTCTTTGTTGCTACCAACTGTCCTGCTGGTTTTACTGTTCTTCCATTGCTTAATGCTAACATTAATCACTGGGAGACTAGGCCAATTGGAGCTCCCTGCAGTGAAGAAATTACTCTCTCTAATGTTGTCATCATGCTTATCACAACATGATTTTTGGCCAGTGAAATGTGTTTAATATCATTAATATCCTACAATAGAATGTTAAATAGAGAGAGAAAGAAATTATCTACTGCATCTCAGTGTTTTCCATGAACTATACCTATTTGTATTTTATATATGCATACAACCTTAAACAGCCCTACATACAGAGGTACAGAGTAAGCATGTATTTATAAGGACCAAATTTTCCAAATGTGAGTGTCTAAAGTCAGCTACCTAATTTTATATTTAGGCACCTAGGTAACTGACCTGATAATCAAAAGGTGCCAACTCTCTTTGAAGACCAATCTCTCTAAAAAATCAGGTTAAGTTATTTAGGTGGCTAATTTGAGGCACCCATGTTAATACACTTTGACCAGTGTGCATGAATGTGTAAAGCACACTAATGGGCCCACTCCTCTGCCTCCTTGTTGGCCTGGGCTGCCTAGATCGCCTTCATTCAACTCTGGTGGGCCCGCTCGTCTGCCTCTTTGATGGCTTTCTTCTCTTGCCTTTTCAGATCCTACATTGATTTCCTCTGTGGGATAAACCATACTTCTAACATAAGCTCCCAAGATACTTTTTCTCCATTGTGTCCAAGGACTCTAGCTGGCTCATTTTCCCCTTTCTACTTCTATTTCCCTTAACTCAAAATAAACAGAAGAAAATACTAAACTGCAAGGTTGTACTTTGCTCCCTTGCTTTTGAGTCCATTACAATCTGTTATTGCAAGGGTTTGGAATGTGAACCTCTGTTCACTGATATTGGGGTGCAATTCCTGCAGTGACTGTCCTTGTAATGTTCTTGGGATCACCCAGATCAATAAGGGATTGTCACCCTTTGCCTTGTAACTTTAGGTGTCTTCACACTATGCTACTATGGCTCAGCGCTCTGACATCAGTAGCCAACCTATGAATATTAGGTCCCACCCTGGCTTCCACCAGCCTACTTAATTCTTGCAGAGTGATCTCAACAATCCCTTCGGGTCCCGAGTCCCCCCAGATCAATCTCCCGGAGTTCTTAACTACCAGACACTCAGACTTTTCCCCTCTGGTTCATCACCCCCAAAGGCAGGAAACCTGCCCCCAATCATCAGTTCACTTTGGCACATACACTCCACACAGTTTGCACAACAAAGACCTGCTTGAGGTGAAAGCAAACAAAAAGTTTATTAAAAAGAAAAATCAGATTCGAAGATAAAATAGTGATAAAAACAAACACATTCAAGTTACACAGAAAAACAAAGACGCAATCTCAGGCTTTACATTTTTATACCAGTTGAATGCCCTTTTCAAAGGCCTTGTCTACATTAGCACTTATGATGGCAAAACTTTTGTCGCTCAGCGGTGTGGAAAAAACCACCCTCTGAGCAACAAGTTTTGCTTGCATAAGCACTAGTGTGGACAGTGCTGTCAAAAGGTGACGCTCTCCCACCATCACAGCTACCACCACTGCTTTAAGTGGTTTTATGATGCTAACAAGAGATCTCTCCCTTCGACATCATATGGCCACACAAGCGCTTATACTGGCAAAACTTATGTCACTCCTGGGAGTATTTTTTTCACATCCCTTAGCGACAAAAATTTTGCCAGCATAAACGCTACGGTAGACAAGGCCTTACACGTATATTTACATAATTGCTAGGAGGGTAACTTTAGTGAAACAAGTTGATATAATCTCATAATAAGGGAAGAACATGGAAAACGCAATGCAAGAAAATTGGAAGCATCCCCAGGCTGACCAGAAACAGGACAATTCCCAATATAAGTGAGCGATCAAGATGATGGATAACGACTTGCCAAATAAGTTCTTTCTTGCTGTAAACTTTGACAATAGAATACAAGAGGCATTAAGCTATATTATTTCAGTGGACCACCTTTGACCTAACCCAACTCACTGGCTTCAGAGGAGCCATTATCATACAACGTGTCAGGAATCTGTGTTTTCATAATTCAAGTTACTTGCTTAACTGATGTGTGTAATAAACTTTGGAATTCTGAACTTTACATAGAAGTCTGTGCCAGCTCTGAAACTGATTTACTACTTATACCATCTGCTAAAAACGTGAGTTTAAACAGCTTTACTTAAACTTAGTAAAGGCTCCTCACTGAAGAATGGAAGGCTCCTCTGCATATTCTGTTTTGCACTGGCATAATGATTATGAAACTTTTAGGTATAGCCAAATTTTCATGCATTATTTATAGCATTTACTGTGCACCTTTTTTTACCCAAATGTGCTATAAGATTTTGTAATAGAAAGCACACATATACTTTATCCATTTATAATACATATTAAATAATATATGCACACATTTATGTCCACAAAACAAAATACGCCAGAAAATCTATTCCAGTCCTAACAATGGCTAATTAAATTATTGTATAAGAACTACCTTCTGTGTTTAAATTATAAGGTGTGCTCCAATCACTCCAGAATCCTGGGCCATGAAGACTCTTGCACCGTACTTGAACCAAATATGAAGAACCAACCAACATATTGCCTATGATGAGGGAGGTTTCTGCGACAATCTCAACCACCTGTTAAATTACATCAGAAGCATTATTATTATTTTGCACCACTTCAGAAAAATGAGACCAATCAAAGGAAAAAATCTTTATATCTAAATCAAATATGATGGAAGTTTACATACATCAGCAGAAAACAGCTACATTATTTTGTTGTGTGCTGTTAAATAGCTGCTGCCTTTCTCCCCAGAGTTAGTTGCATTGTGGCAATGGGAGAAGTGATTCATTAATAGTACTTACTGCAGACACACAAATCCTAGCTCCACTGACACCCATGAGAGCTTTGTGATTCACTTCAATAAGGCCAGGACTTACTTGTGGACAGGGCTTAGTGGTTCTGCAGGTGAAACCCATCCTATGAGGGGGGTGGGTGGGTCTTCGACCCTTTCTAGTGGTTGCTTCATATAAGAGATATATGACTCTGTTACTGCTTCCAGTTAAGCAATGTAGTCCTTTGGCTCATTCAGCAGAGGCTAATAATTTCAGTGCTGTAGGTCCTGAATATAAAGCCTGCTGTTGATCCAAGCAGATCTGGCAAAATGACCACTAGCAGCTGCCCCTGAGATAGATTCTTTCATCAAGTTGAGTAGCCCACTGTCACCATGCAATCCAGACAAACAGTTTCTGCAGACTCTGCTTAAAGACCGAATTAGAATTACTTCATCTTCAATAAAACAAACAAACAAAAAGTAATAGAACAAGTATACTCACCTGCCAGGCATTTTGAGTAGCATTCCCAGAAAACTTCACTTCGTACTGAAGTGGATATGGTGTCAATACTGGGTTGGACCAACAGATCTTTAATTGTCCTTTGTCAATCATTTGTATTCGCAGGTTCAATGGAGGTTCAGGCTTTACTGTAAAAACATTAAAACCAAACTTCTGTTTTATCTGTTACAGTTACTGTCAAGGACTGCTGGCCAAGATGTTTTTACTCACCACTATTCAGTCACCTCTCTCTTTTTTAAGTCTTTTCCTTAAGCGTTATGTTTTTAAAAGTTGCTCTACACCGATTTACAGATACTTACATCAAATGATTTAAGCCTACATTACTCTTAAAACTGAATAGCAAACAATATTTTAGCAAAATTGGTTAACTATTGGACGTTGCTGGTTGAGTTGCCCCATTTTTCAGCTTCTTGCTATCCAGGGTTCCGATTCTCAAAGCAATTGAACACAGGCATAAATATTTTGCTGAACG
>ML675646.1:40359545-40389606 GCA_007922155.1 Mesoclemmys tuberculata
TGGAGGGCTGAAATGAGGTGAAGGAAAATTAGGGTTTTTCAGCACTCTAACAGTAATAAAGAGGGGAAAAGGGATGACCACTTATGAATAATCATCATGCTGGGAAAAGTCAAGAAACTTGGATTCTACTTTTACCGGTTACTAAGTGCATTTATTTATTGCTGTGCAATGATGTGGTTGGCCCCGTCTTTTCGGGCACATTTATAGAGAAAATATGAGGTTCTCTCACTCAGAACAAACACTATTAATAAATGGTATTTTTCAGTTTAGCGCAAACAGCCAATCATGTGTCTGTAACCTGGAAGGTTACTTACCTGGAAGGAACTTCTGAGTTTTGTAGTCAATGCTTCAGAAAGCCGTATTAAAGGCAATATTGCATTTTGCAATTTGATCTGCATGACAGATGCTCTGAGCCTATGGGGAGCCTCCTTGACTTTAATGGAGCACTGATCAAATACAGGAGTCCCCATGTGCTTCAGATTACAGACATGGGTCCTTCAATACAAGAGGGTCATTTTCTGATCTCTTTATGCTACAGGTGGTATTACTGAAATTAACAGGAGTACTCAAAGAGTAAGGTACTACTCAGCCAGGGAAAGTTTACCCGTATCTAGCCCAAAGCTATTAATATTTGAGTCAGTGTAAGCTAAGTAGTTAGGACCAAATCTCACAGTCCGTGGCAACCCTAACTCAGTCCACACTTTGACTAGCTTCAGTGGAGATAGGCAAGACTGAAGGATTCAGGATGTGGTCCATTGCTTTTAAAAACTTTATTCTCATAGACTCATAGACTCATAGGTCAGAAGGGACCAATATGATCATCTAGTCTGACCTCCCGCACAAGGCAGGCCACAAAACCCTACCCATACACATTTATAACAACCCCGAACCCATGACTGAGTTATTGAAATCCTCAAAAGTGAGATTTGAAGACCTCAAGCTGCAGGGAATCCACCAGCAAGCGACCCATGCCCCATGCTGCAGAGGAAGGCGAAAAACCTCCGTGGCCCCTGCCAATCCGCCCCGGAGGAAAATTCCTTCCCGACCCCAAATATGGCGATCAGCTAAACCCTGAGCATGTGGGCAAGACTCACCAGCCAGCACCCAAAAAAGATTTCTCTGCAGTAACTCAGTTCCCATCCCATCCAGCATTCCCACAGACCATTGAGCAGACTTATCTGCGGATAATCCAAAATCTGTAATTTTATGGTAGTACAGAAATACTCTTTTAAAAAGAGTGAACCTTAGCTATCCTGTAATCTAAGTGGTTGCATGGGTAGACAATGTTTTCTCATTTTGTTGCCATGTATTCTGTTGCTATGGCTTGTGTGCACAAAGCAAACAACTCTTAGCTAATAGTCATCTTTTTATTTTAAAACAAATTATTCCTTTTATCAAGATCACTAATAGCAGAAGATATTAAAACTTATACATTTTAAAAATGCATCTGATCCTACTTATTGTTTAGAACGTATTACATGAATTATATCTGTGGTCATTTTTAATACTGGCAGATGCAGCTGTCAAACAAATTGATCCTGTGATATAATTAAAATGAAATCAGCAGGTAATCATCAATATAATTCCCTTATCTTCAAAAATATTAATTTCATTTGCAACAAAGATAAAATCATCATCTGAAAGGTTTTTAAATCTTCTTTCCATAAAGTATCATTAAGAAAAAGCAAACATTTTTCCATTATAGCTAAAAAAAAGTCCCTGCTATTCAGAAAATGGCTATATATTTATCATCTATTAATTATGCAGACTGGATGGCAACAAAACCCTAAATGTATCTGTCATCTGATTTCACCAAGCTGATGAAATGGCAGAGGCAAATCTTCCACTTTTAAAAATGCTGAAATTGTACCTTTAATGAAGGAAGTGTCAAAATGAGAGCGAATGTATGTGTAAATGCTGATGATGAGAATTTGCAGATTTATTTTTTAAGCAGATAGCAAAAAAAAAAGCTTATTTCCTGTTACAAATTAGATAATTATGAACCAGACCACTGTTCTCCACATGCTGATCTACCTTCCTGCATTCAAAGTGAATGCTCAGATGCCTCCATGTCATTGTTCCTCCCTCTGCCTAGATTTGCACTGAAGGAGGACAGAGACTAGGAAGGCTAGAGACAGAATACATATCACCCTGCAGAAGTTACCCTGAAAAATTAATATAGCTGCAGCTATATTGCAAAAACTGACTAGTAACAAAATAAGGATTTCCTGTTGCTTTCTATAACAAAGGTGTACAATAAATTGAAACTTACCAATATTTATGGGTTTGATTGACATTAAAGGTGACTGAAGAAGTGTTGCACCATTTATGATGTTTAGCCACATAATATAAGTGTAGTTGAGTTTCAATGAAGGTATGTGACATTCATATTTGTCATACCCATTGCAATCGCAGTGAGCAACCGTGAAATTGCCTTTTAGAAAATCCGTAGACATGTCTTCCAATGACAACTCTGATCTATATTGAAAAAATAGATCAGTATTTATAAAGCATCATGTCCTGGACAATCTGTGTATTTTATTAGATTCATGCCTTTGGATAAGATTATATTAAACAGTAGAAACATTACTAAAAAAAGCAAAGCACAAGAGGCAGATCAGTCTGTGTTCATTTTGTACAGCTGTACCTTTGGGGGTCGGAAGAGTGAGGTGAGGAGGGGAGCCTAATGGAAGATATTACTGAGGCCTGATCCGAAAACATCAAAATTTCCAGACTGAATAAGGCCATCTAGTCCAGTATCCTTTCTCTGACAGTGACCAGAACCAGCTGCATCAGAGGAAGGTTCAAGAAACCCTCCATCTGGCAGATGTGGGATAATCTGTCACTCATGAAGGTCTCATCCCAGTCTCTAACAGCCAAAGGTTAATTAAACAATGAAACATGAATGTTTAAATACCTTCCAAAATGTATCATTCTGTGTTATAATAATACATCATCCTGAAGTTCTTATTCAGCCAAAACCAGAATTTTGTGCACACAACAAGCTGCAGGATTTGGTCCGTGTTTAGGATATGTTTCTAAATTACTTAACGACACAAGATTATAACTGATAAATATAGTATATACACAACACAAAGAATGTGCTTTAAACAGCTAACTTTTTGTGATTATTTCCAAGCTGGTGAAGCTTTGTTTACTTTGAAGACACAGTATGTTTATTTCTTAGATAATTTGACTTTCTTCTTAGTAGAGCAATTCTCATTTAATCCCAGGCTTTACTAGTACTATTACTTTGGACTGGCTCGTGGAAAGTATTTAGTAACTAACTCTTTAAGATTCTGTTTTGTTTCTTTCTAAACTGATGTAAAGCCCCAGAGAGTACTTCTGGCTGCGCTCTCTAGATTTGTTTTCATGCATTTTTCATCTGTTGGAATAATTCCCTTTGCAGATTAGCGTACACATGGGGATAATTTTATTATAAAAATCTTTGCAAAAATATATGGCTTAATAAAACCTTGCAAAATTTTAAATGGAACTACTAACAAATAAAGAGGTTTGTTTAACAAAAATAGTTGAATCAAATTTTCCAGTGATGGAAGAATACATTTATGGTTTAAGGTTTTTTTTTGTTTTTAAGGGAAACTGATACATTTAAGGTATATAAACTGCAATTTATTACTGTTGATAAGAAGTCTTATGCAGCATGCAGATGGAGATGTATGCTGTCACACTGCAATTTAGGTCTATGAATTTAGGTCAAAACTCATTCAATTCTTTCTAGTACATGATGCAGACAGGCATTATATCACACTTCTAAAGCATATGTAATAATGTTCCTTGAGTCACTTGTAAGAAATAGCATCAAGACAACCCATTTTACTGACTTGAGAGAGTGTTCAGTATATCTAACGTACACATTACTACCTAGACCCTCAGCACGTGCATTTTACACACACGCATGCATGCTGCACTTAAAACACCTAATTCTACACTCCCTGGCATGGTGCAGTCATGTAATCCCCAAAACTGCAATTTACACTAGTGTAACATAGGAGAAATCAGCCCCAAAGTTTCCTCCATTTTGAGCAGTAGCAGCAGTTCCAGCAGTATTCCTATTTGAAGTTTTGGGAGTCTCTCTGAAACTGAGAGAGTCTTGCCAAATGGAAGAAACATTTGAAGTGGACCATTGTATACAGTCAATAATAGACAGAACATATGACTATCTGGTACAATGACCATAATGGAATGAATATGGGATTGCCACACTGATCATGAGTAAAAAAGCCACAGGTGAATTGCACAGTTCACCACTAATTAGTGCCTTTCTACCACACCACAATATATTTTACTGTATTTGCCATACTTACCCGAAAAACTATTTAGAGTTTTAAAATAATTATTGGGACTATTTTCTGTAAAGCAGGTTCTTTTAATTGGCTCATACAGAAAAATAGAAATGAATGCATTGGAACATTTGAGAATGGCCTTAAAACTTCATAGATGATGTGACATAAACATATCATGAGTCTAAAGTTAGCTTCCATGACTAAAAGCAAGGTGCTCAGTCCCTTTGGAGAGCTGGGAAGCTCCCCTTGCCTGTGTCCTAATAACATCCCTTTCTAGCTCTGCAGTCACAACATGCCACACATTAAACGTGAACTAGTTCATGCCTCAGACTTGTGCATTTGAGTTCAGGGCAGAGGGGGAAATTCCACATTTTGGGAAAAAGGAAATGTTTTTGCAGCAAGTCGGGGCTTTTTTGAAGTGCAGCTGTTAGAAGTTGCCAAGAGGTCTGGAATGTTTGAGCCAGGTCTGGGGCTGATGGATAAGTGGGCAGAGTGTAAGCAGGACATGATGAATGCTGTTGATAAAAGACCTGATCCCACAGTGAAATCCGCAATGATCTGCATAGATCTCATGTTAAGAGTGGGGCCTGACTTTGCTCTCACCACACCACGTGCTCATTTTACTGCATACACACCTGAATGCATTGAAATTGCATTCCACTTCTAGATGGTGGGGTAATGAGTTCTCTTGAGGTTGTGATTTCTAAAGCACACTAACATATTCCACATTAACTCATCTGGGCAGCCCTGCTTGTGCACTTTAACATAGTGCTGTCTGAAATGGTACTATATTAAAGTGCACTAGGGAACCATTAGTGCACACCAGCAGGGTGTACACAGATCGACCTGCTAGTACATTTAGAAATCATACCTATGTAGAGCACATTACCCCACCTTACAGACAAGCCCGTAGCTTGTAAGAGTTATACAGTTATTTCTTGGTATTTGTAGTGTTAACATTTTGAAAAATGAAATCAAAACTTCTTTTATAGAAACAGCAAATTATAACATGTATTCCCAATTCAATTTACAAACAAAGCACACCCGGTTACCTTAGCCATTTTTGTCAATGAAATTTACTAAGGCTGAGGTTAAGGAATAATTTTATGGTTTAATGCAAATACTGTTTCTAATTTTAATGTCACAAAGGGTAGGATACAAACACCTGATCCAAAGATCATTAATTTCATGGGACTGTTTTCATTGACTTCATTAGGACTTAGTCCAAACTCCCTTAAGGTCATCTCTCATGTGGAGGTCAAATTAAGAAATGAAAGAATTTCCTGGATAGCAGTTGACCCTTTTAGGATTCACAATGAAGCCTATGCCTTGCCCTCCAATGGAAGTAGACTGAAACTGGTACATTGACTGCAGTCTCCCTAGAATTCCACGAAGATTCAGATCTGAATCACTTTATCTGAATCATCCCTATGGTTGTGAATCAAATCCCCAAAAAGGTTGGACCTAGTTTCCAGTTCTGGCTTCATCGCAGCTGCCATTTCACAATATAGCTGATGCACGAGTTGTTCATGATTTTTCAGCTCATCTGATTCCATAAGGTTTTCACTTCAATACAAAAAATGGTCGAAGCAGTTTCAGACTTCCAAATCATTAAACCCAAACCCTAATGCTGATTGGTTTCTAACCCAAATTCTGGGTCCTAGTTTAAGCCTATATCTAAACACCACATTGGTAGCTCAACTATAACTGTAGGTATGAATTGCTATGTCATTCTTCTGTTATGTAGGTGATGACATCATCATGAGAAATAATGTTAACACTTCTCATAAAGCTTCGAGGTTTTATTTATTCTGTGCAGTTTGTCTTAAGCATGCCTTCACGCTTGGAGAAGAGGAGTTTTTTGGAGGAGCAATTTCCCCTCCATCTTCTAAATTGCTAGTTTCACATCTTTATAGTTGCAAACTGATGCATATATACTGCACTTCTATATTCGGCACAGACCTATACTTAGAAGAGCATTTCTTTGGCAGTAAGTTTATTCCATCCTTCCCCACAGCGACTTTTCCATTTGTTTTCTGGACAAAATTATAGTGTATCATAGGAGTGCAACAGTATACAGCACAGTACAGCAAAGGCTCCTCTAGGCTCCTGTTCTTTTCCATTTATGATTTAAACTGCTGATATGTTACAAATCAATAGTAATGTCACATCCCCCTGCCTCTCCAGGTAAGATTCACCCATCTCTTGGGGAAACTGAGCTGTGTTCCAGGCTGCCTAGTGTGCTGTGGGCCCAATGACTGATAATATCCAAGGACCCAAACGTGAAGAGGTGGAGAGAACTTCCTTACATGTAACCAAGCTGATGTGACCTAAGCAATAAAATAGCAAAACTGAAGACAGGAAACAGTGCACTTTGGGTGAGATGTAGGAGGTATGAGTGAATGGGTGCAGGGATATTCTAATAGGAGCCAAAACTCCAAGTGGGCACATGCACCATCTGAATCTCAACACAATTTACCCAGAACTTGAACTTCATGATTAAAAAGCTCTCCCAAGGCCTCAGGGCTTTCAGATGTTGCTGAGCCAGTCCTGAATGAGAGTGACCCAAATGACAGCTGGAGAACACGGAAGAAGTCCAAAGTCCTTTGGCAGGTTGTCACAGATGGAATTGCATGAGCAACCCATCATCTCCAGACAGCCTGGCTTGAGAGGGATTCAGTCATAGAATAAACATAGTCCCAGTATTTGATAGCCATTTTAGAGGAACTCATGCATATGAAGCATGAAGGCAATGTATTTTTTCTGTCACTTAGTGGAAAAGGGAAGAGCAATCTGGGTAAAACTTGGGGCAAAACAATGGATTGGAAATTTGAACTTTACCTCTAATTTATAGTCCACCACAAGAAGTTCACAAGACTCAGTGCAACAGAAAGGGGTCAAAATTCACACAACAAAGGCCAAATTCAAACAGTACAGTGAAGTCAACAGGCTTACATGAGTGAGGAATTTGTATCTATATCTTTCGGGAACACAATTCATGTGATCCCAGTTACTGAAAGGTAGGGAATGTTTTCAGTCAATGATCATGATCTAGCTGCAAAGTCCTAGTTCATGTGACAATGAAAGTGCTCCCCCACTACATTTATTTTCAGTTAAAATTATAAGCCTTTGTGGGTTTATAACAATCCTAGGATAGCTATAACTGGAGTCTAGGCTGTTCACTTGCTGGTGGAAAATAGTATTGTTAATTTCCATTTTCCCTTATAACAAAGTTCTGACATGTGGCTGGTGAGATGAAAGCAGCTGGAAGGCAACGGGAGCTAAGAGGCAGAGGAAGGTAGGATTCTCCCCCCTTAACTTACAGGTACTCTACAAGGAAAAGCCTGTAACATGAGGGAAACTACGCATCTCCAACACCACTACTAGCTCTTTCTCTGCCCACATCTGGGGGGGCTGTGGCCAACATTCTGACAATTACCCCTGAAGGCTTCAACCCACAGTGACTTGTTGGGAATGCAGACTGCATGTCACTGCTGAAGAAAGTGAGGCAGGGGAGATCACCTAGTGTAAGAAGTGCCCATTGGTGGAGTCCTGAAGAAAGCAGGTAAGAGAGCTGCAGGAGGAGGTAGCTCATTTGCATGGCATCGGGAGCACAAGGACTTCATTGACAGGATGAGCATGGAAATGTCTGGAATGGAGGTTACTAGCCATCTAGAGAAGACTATAGCGGCTTGAGAGGAGGAAGGAGAACTGGTGGCTTTGTGGGGAGCAGACTGGCTGCTGGCCACCTTGGGCAGTAGAATGTGTTCCACCCCCCTCCCTGTCCACTGAGATGAAGAACTCATATTCTGTACTAGCAACAGAGAGGGAGGAACAGACACCAATGGCTGAGGAAGAGGCGGCACCTGTCCCTAAGGCTGGGAGGCTCATTGCAACTGCACCCAAGAGATGATACAGGGTACTTGTGGTCAGCAACTCTCTTCTGAGGGGGATGGAGGCATCCATCTGCCAGCCTCACATGATATCCTCCAAGATGTACAGTCTGCCTGGAGCCCACATCTGAGACATGATGCAAAGGCTGAAGAAGCTCATGTGTCCCTCTTACCATCACCCCATGCTGCTCATCCACATGGGTATTAAAGATACTGCTGATATGCACGAGGTCAGACCTGGCAGTGAATACAGGGCTCTGGGAAGGTGAAGGGGTCTTCAGTGTCTTCACACAAATGTGATGAGTACAGGGAATAAACAGGAAGAACTGGAAGTATTAGTCAGAAGCTAAATTATGACTTCGTTGGCATCACTAGGACATGGTGGTATAAGTCTCATGATGAGGCTATTTGTATAGAGGGGTATAACTTGTTCAGGAAAGACAGGCTAAAGAAAAAAGGAGCTGCTGTTATTTACATTATAAAATAAAATAAAAATAAAAGGGGGAGGGGGGAAGAAACAGGGGTGGTGTCATCCTAAAGGTCTACTGTAGAACACCAAATAAAGAGAGGAATCTGGATGAGGATTGCTAGAACAATAGAAATATCCAAAATATATGATCTGGTTGTAATGGGGGACTTTAATTACTTAGTTGTCTATGGGAAAAGTAACACAGCAAACTCAAGGTGTCCAGTTAGTTATTGTCACAAGACAATATTAAAGGCACAATAGCAAACTATCCTGATGTGAAGAAAAAATAGAGACATATTGGCTTCTTACTATTCTTCCTATCAAGGTGCTTTAATGATATGCAAATAAAAAGGGAATCTTATGAATTTGTCTGTTTCCACTCTCTATAAGGACAAGTACAAAAGAACACCACAAGCACGTAGGGGACAAAAACAGAAAGGCTAAGTTCCAAATGAGTTATACCTAGCAAGGGACATAAAAGGCAATAAGAAGAGGTTCAATAAATACATCAGGAACAAGAGAGAGAAAGGAAAGTACAGGCCCACTACTTAGCAGGGAAGGAGAGCTAACAACAGATGACCTCAAGAATGCTTTATTTTTCTACAATCTCCATTAAAAAGGTTAATTGTGATCAGATGGTTAACACAATTAACATTAACATCAAGGAGGAAGGAACACAATCCAAAATATGGAAAGAACACGTTAAAAATATTTAGAGAAATAATATGTATTCAAGTCAGAAGAGCCATTCATTCTAGGAAATTAAAAGAACTAGCTGATGCAATCTCAGACCATTAGTAATCATGTTTGAGAACTCAACAAGGACAGGTGAGGTCCCAGAGGACTAGAGAAGGCCCAATATAGTACCTATCCTTAAAAAGAGGAACAAAGAGGACCTGATGTTTTATAGACCAGTAGCCTAATTTCAATATCTGGAAAGATACTAGAACAAATTACTAAACAATCAATTTGTAAGCACCTAGAGGATAATAAGGTAATAAGTAACAGTCAGCACAGACTTGTCAAGAACAAAGAAATTATGCCAAAACCAGCCTAATTTCCTACTTTGACAGGGTTCCTGTCCTAATGCATGGGGTAAGGTGTTGGCATGATATATATTGATTTTATAAAACTTTTGACACAATCCCAAATGACATTCTCATAAGCGAAGTAGGAGAATGTGATCTAGAAAGAAACTACTATGAGGTGGCTGCATAACTGGTTGAAAGAGTAATTATCAATGGTTCGCTGTCAAACCAGGGGGACTTATCTAATGGGTTCCTGCAGGGGTCAAACCTGGGTCTCGTACTATTCAATATTTTCATTAATGACTTGGGTAACTGTGAAGGAGAGAGTAAAATGCTTTATAAAATTTGTGGATGACACCACACTGGAAGAGGTTGCCAGCACTTTGGATGACAGGATTAGAATTCAAAACTACCTTGACAAACTGGAGAATTGGTCTGAATTCAACAAGAAGAAATTTCATAAAGGCAAGTCCGAAGTATTTCACTGAGGAAATGCACAACTACAAATGCACAACTACAAAATGGTGACTAATTGGCGAGGTGGTAGTACCACTGTAGAGGACCTGGGGACTAGAGTGGATCATAAATTCAATGAGTCAGCAACGTTATGCAGTTGCAAAAAAAGGCTAATATTCTGGGACGTAATGAAAGAAGTGTCGTATTTAAGACATGGGAGGTAACTGTCCTGCTCTACTTGGATCTGGTGAGGCCTCAGCTGGAGTACCATGCCTGGTTCTGGATGCCAGTCTTTAGGAATAATGTGGACAACTGGAGAGAGTCCAAAGGAGAGCAACAAAAATAATAAAAGATTTAGAACATTTGATCTCTAAGGAAATTTTTTTTAAAACTGGGCAAGTTTAGTCTTGGGAAAAAAAGACTAAGGGGAACCTGATAACAGTCTTCAAATATGGTAAGGGCTATTGTAAAGAGGAGGGTGATCAATTATTCTCCATAGCCACAAGAAGTAAACGGCTATGTAAACCTGCAGTGAAGGAGATTTAGGTTAGATATTAGGAAAACCTTTCTAACTATACAAATAGTTAAAATATGTAATAGGCTTCCAAGGGAGGTTGTGGAATCTCCATGATTGGATATTTTCAAGAACAAGTTAGACAAATACCATTCAGGTACCATTCACTAGATTTACTTGACCCTGTCTCTGCATAGTGAGCTGAACTAAAGGACCTTTCAAAGTCACGTCCAACCCTAAATTTTTATGATTCTATGAAAGCTACAGAATTAAATAACTCTCTCCACCAAGCAAGTTCTGCCATAAAAGGTAAGGTGGCTCTTTGGCAATGACTTTCAACTTCCTCTTGGCACCCTCTCATTACTAGTTGTTACAGGGCCGCTTGATCCGGCCGGGTCACTGCTGCCTATCCTCAGGTCCCGACTCCAGGGAAGGCCACAGCGCCTTCCTAAATGGGGAATAGTTAGCGTCTGCGCGTGGGTCACTGGCTGGGTTCTCGGACTGGGTGGGTGGCCAAGCAGTTCAGCTCCCCGGCCTTCAGGAAGGGCAGGCATGTAAACAGTCTACCGCCCTGGCCCTCAGGCAGGGTGCGTGAGTAAGCAGTCTAGTGTCCCGGCCTCTCAAGTAGGATGAGGCAGGCAATGGATCTGCTCGGTAGCAGGAGGAAAGAGCACGTCCTCCCGGGGTAGCTAGGGAAAGCGGGGAGGGGGACGCAGGCCCACCTGTCTCCATTGCGTCCAAGCCCAGGGCCCTAGTAGTGGCAAAAGCATTGCCACCAAGTTGGCAGGGCTCCTGCCACAACACGCTGACGGGGCTGTGCCCCTAACTCAGCCACGGGTTCAGGCTGTCCCTGGGCCACTTCCTCCCCGTGTCCCCAGGTACCTGTCTCCACAGGGTCGGAGGGGTACTCGGCCCACAGCTGGCTCACCAGTCCCTCCTTGTCCATGGGCGGCAAGGCGGGGAGCTCCTCGGCAAGGGGCAGCTCCTCGAGGTTGCAGGGTTCCTGGGGGCCGTCAGTATCAGGTAGCTTGTCCAGGTCCATACCAGTCTCTGGGGGCTCAGCATCAGGCAGCTCATCCAGGTCTGGCCCAGCCTCAGGGGGGGATCTCCCATCTGGATTGCTCTGACTCCTCGGTCCAGTCCTGGGGGTCAGGTAACTCAGACCAATCCCTGGGGCCTGCAGGCCTGGTCCAGCCACCAGCGGCCCTGTCCACTCCCTATGTCGGGGTAGGTCAGGAAGCCGGTGGGGTCTCTGCTCAGAGCAGCCGGTGCCTCTCGCATCTGCCGAGCTCCAATCCAGCCCAAGCCTCTGCCGGCGGGGCAGTATGTCTGCCTCCGGCAGCTGTCTGCCCCTTACTGAGCTCTGGGACTTGGCCTTTATACTGCCCCTTCTGCAGGGGCTCCGCCCCTCGGCTGCTGGTTGGGCTGGCCGGCCGGCCCTATCACTGTCCAACCTCTCGGTTGCTGGGTAGAGTTGCCTGCAGGGGCTGGTTCAGCCCAGCCGTGTTGCTGCAGCCTATCCTCCAGTCCGAACTCCAGGGGAGGCCACAGCGCCTTTGATTTGATTTGATTTGATTCTTGTCTGCAGTATATTTTCATAGGCCTATTTGACTGATGTCTATTCTTCAGACTAGCTCCGTAATGGACAGGGTGAAGCATTCTCTGCATGGCTACTTCAGACCGAGCCTATAATACTTGGGGGCGGGGGGAATAAAAATGGTTTTTTAATGCTAAAACACTTGAGCTATCAAAGACCATATTTGTGAACTATTGTTTTGTTACAGACTCCTCAAGGCCATTATTTTCATTGCTTGTATGGGCCTAAATATGAGAACATTGGCACTTATTCCTGAACTGAGGCCTCCCAGAGAGAAACAAATGACATGAAAGCATACTTTAAAAACTGGGACCGTTTTCAAACTATTTTGGCCTGAGTGTGAAAGGCATCAGTGAGCCAACAGGGGAAGCTACCCCTTTACCAAAATATGAAATAAACAAGTCAGCTATTCCTTCAGAACATCAGGGCTCTCTAAAGAAACTATAATTGACCTTCACTCCTGGGAGAAAAAAATTCTACCATCATGTGAGGAATGTTAAATAAGTATGCTCCATAACAGTAAGAGCAACAATAGCAAAGACTATAGATAGTCTTTGGAGAGGAGAACGAACGCATTAGCAGCAAGCCATTAATTTGAAGGAGATGTGTAAGTCAACTTACTCAGGGAAGCTGGAGTAGAAAACTGACAAATTTCTTTTAAAGTAACAATTACAGTAATTTTTGAAGTGTCAGAGAAAATTATGCTGAAGAGAGCAGAGACTAGATAGACCTCAAACTTGGGTAATGATGCAGCTCAAGGCAGCTGTTAATATGCCACTTAATTTCCTAGGCAGGGAAGAGCTTCATCTAGAAACTGGAATAAAAAGAATTTTAGATCCTGGCAAAAAAAAAAAAAAAAAACCAATCAGAAAATCCATGTTTTCCTGGACTGGAGGATGGATCTGCAAAAGGATGCAAAATGCTTTTGTACTTTGCAAAACTAAGAGGGGAACAAACAGAACACAAAAGTCTCATCTTTCTCGCCTCTTTCAAGGCTCCCTGAGATACTCCATATGCTGCTGTCATGTTTTCTTGGCCCATTTGAGAGTTTCTGCAGCAGATTCCTCTAGCCTCCCCAAAAAATTAGTTCATCAAACATTCAAAGTCTTCTGAGCCTCTTTTGGTTTTTCTGGGGTGCTCTAGAATGTGTCTCCTTTCTTCCACTGTATCTTGATGTCTTTGCAGCTCTTCTCACCTCATTTCCTACCTCTTATATGACTCATCTCTTTCACTAACAAGCTGTAAGACAGTAGTTTATTTTTTCTCCTCCTGCAGCTATGGAAGCACACCACTATCTATCACAAAGCAGTCTTGTACCAGTGCACTCATTTCACTGATCAAAGTTTTTAGAGGCACAGCTAGCAGAGAACTATTGATTAGTGGCAGAAATAGGACATTTTTTCTTAAAGATATAAGCTGTCTAGCGATAGAATAGCAGCAACTTTTAGTATGGATGATCCCAGAGTACTTCACAAACTACTAGAATACACCACCACTGACATGCACCCATCTGTGATAAGAGAGAGCCTAACAGCACACATCAGTAGCAGGAGACAAAATTTTAGCCAGGAGTACCAGGGTAAACCCTCTGCTCAATTATCTCCATCAGCTAATATTTTTCTATTGGTGATGGGCCCTGGTCACAAAAGAATGAAAGTGGGAAATATTTTTAGATGTAATGGTACTTAAGACACGGAAACATAGAGAATGCTGGAAATGGGAGCCTGTTGAGACTTTGGCTTCAGGTTACCTTACGATATTTGCTCACCAGAAGTCCACATTTCCTACCAGTTACCACAGTTATTTCCTATGGCCAGCATAGGAAATAACTGTGCTAACTGGTATCTGTGGGCCAATGCTGACTTTTTAAACAGGGACCATTGCCTATAAATCCTGTTTGATCAATTATTTATAATATAGTAGCCCTCTGAGATCCAAATAAGAGTATGGTCCCTCGAAGATAAATATGCCCCTACATCAAAGAGCTTACAATCTAAACAGATATAAAAGCAAAAAGTGGAAAGGAGGCATTATCATTCTGGTGAACTGAGGCACAGGGAGATGAAATGATTTGCCAAACATCACACAGGAAGTCTGTAGTGGAGAAAAGAACTGAACCCAGATCTTTGAAGACCCTCCTTCCTCTCCATTGTTAGTGGAGACTCCCCTACTTCAAGGTAATATGGAGAGCTGAAGCAACAGCAGGTGGCCTTCCAGCTGAGAACTCTTTGCATAAGTACTAACTGTCTGAAAATATTAAATGAAAAGGGAATGCAGAAAGTTAAAAAAGCATAAGGGACGCATGCCATCCAATCCAGTAGTAGCATATAGAGATTCTTAAGTGTAGCCTAACATTCACTTTTTAGTCACTGATTTATTCATTTAATTTAAATATATTAAAGAGACACCTATTCCAAGTTTTAGGCGATGAACATCTTTTACCCTTCTAAAGAAATTTAGAACCATGATGACTTCTTTTATGTCTGTAAGAGGGCTGCAGAGTGGTTAGCTTTATATGATGAATAAAAAAATACTAGTTTGTATGATATTAGGCATCGTATTACATGACAAAGAAGAATAAATTATTTAAGGAGAGAGAATATGATAAGAGGCAGGCACATGCAGGCAGAGCTAAGATCAAGCATTTAACCTTAAAAAATTAAGGTTGCAAAATAAATATATGGATAGAGGACACATTTGACCTAGAATAAAATAAGCAGTTTAATAAATATGAGGAAAGGACAGAGAGGATGGGAAATACCCCATGTTAACCATTCAAGTCCTGATCATATAGCTGACTGAGAATTCCCTACTGTCCTAACAAAATGTGATCTTAAAACAACAACAAAAATGCACAAATGGGTATATAGTATATTATCCACTTGTAAGGACTAATGCTATCACCGTGTTTAAGATCACAAATACTACATTAAGACAAGAAGTTCATGGGACCCTTACTCATATTCTAGGATATCCTTGCAAATGGGAAGCTTCATTTATTTTATACTTACAGAACATACAAGAGATTAATCTTAACTTCTCCACTCAAGAGTGACTTCTTGTTAGATAATTTCAGGATACAAACTAACAGTTCCAGGTCTCCTTTAGTCCAGCATTGAAGGTTCCAACTTAAATCTAAATTAAAAGAGGTAAACATTTTCTGAACTACACTGAAACCAAAAACATGTAAAGAAATAAAATAAAACTTACCAGTAAATCTTACACATTAGCATGTATGCTGCACTAAAAAGAAAAAAAAGGAAATCTCAAAGAAATAAAAACCTGGTACTAGCTCATCCGCATTTGGGCTGCAACCCTGCAAACATTTAAGAATGTGTGTTATGTTACTCATGTGACTAGCCCCTTTAAGTTTGGGGTATTCATGTGAGTGAGTACACCACCAATGTACACAAGATTAGGGCTGTAGGCCCAGATGTATGTGTTACTGCATTCAGCATTGCAACACCCAGCTGATTTAGGAGCCAAAATCTCTTTTTCCAAAGGGTTTTAGGCATTTAGGAGATAAAATCCAATTGACTGTTGGCCCCTAACTCCCTTTGGGGAAAGATTTAGAATCCTAAATTAGTTGGACATTGCAACGCCTAATGCAGCAACATCTAAATACCTTTTAAATCTGGGTCTTAGTGATCTGTCTGGCAGTCTCTTTCTATTGAGAATGTGCAGAGCAGGACATAATGTAAATTATAATTGCAAAAATTTCTGTTTCAATAATAAACTCTCTTATTTGTAACTAGTGAGAATTTTTAGTGGAGCAGGGTAAGAGGTGAATGGAGTATGTTAAGTTTTTAATATTTTTAAAATTCTTTTGCTAACGTTCATCACCATGACCTCTTTCCAGCATTAGAAAGCAATACAATTATTCAGATTATTTCTTGAAAGAAGACCTGACACATGAGGCAGTGCTTGAAATACAGGGTAAAATCCTGACAATACTTAAGTCAATGGGAGTTTTGACATTGCCTTCAATAGGGCCAGGATTTCATCCAAAGATGCTGTATTTTCCTGCCATGTACAGTGTATGGTGGAGGTAGTGGCGGAGAATCAACTACATTTCAAATGACAGGAGGCAAGATAAAATCACTGGAAATAAAGTCATGGTCATGGAGGTGGGGACAAGATTTGCCCTCAAGCTAAAAATCCATTAAAAATGTCTAAATTCTTTCCTTCTCTAAAATATATGTATATTTTATTCAGTATTACCCTTAAGATCTAATTCTGCCATGATGCTCACAAGGAGTTAGCGGATTAATAAGTGATGATGGTGAGAGGTAGTTGATAAATCATTCACCACTTTAAGCACTTTACTTTCCTGTTGTACCTCTTTCCCTTTTGCCTACTTTTCTACATGGCAAGCTCCCCTGGACAGGAATCGGCCTTCCTTTATGTTTGTACAGTGCCCAGTACAATACGAGCACAAATGGAAACAAATAATATTAATAAAATATATGAAAAACAAAGAAAATGTGATGTCCAATACTGAGTCACTTTAAATACTTACACCAGAAACCTACCTGTTTGCTGAGGAGTTAAGATATTTATTTCTGAAGAAATAAATTTCTTTGTTTCCATGCCTGCTGTGTACAAAGAACAATTAGCATGTGTTTCACTCCAAAGGCAACAGAGGAAACTCTCTTCAGCCGCCAGCACCAGAGAGTTGGTTTCAGCAGTTCCATGCTCTCTATTCAACCCAGGACTGCTCTCTACAACGCCAGCAGTCAGAGGAATTACAGAAGTCTCGTTCGGTGACATGCAGGGGAACACAAAGCTCGATGCTGGAACCTGATGTACCATACAGTGAGCAATTGCCATTCGAATAAAATCTGGAAATCCAAAAATATAATGAAGTAGACCAGTTACGCTACTTGGATCAATGAAAACAGAGCAGCTGCTGCTGTTCTAAGGAAACAAGTGTGATTTAAACTACTGGACAAGCATCTCCAAATGCCAATCTCCTTTAAATTGGCATAGACTGTTTTACACAGTTAGGCTTCCAGAACTGACCCAGATGC
Source organism: Mesoclemmys tuberculata (assembly GCA_007922155.1). Lineage (NCBI taxonomy): Eukaryota > Metazoa > Chordata > Testudines > Chelidae > Mesoclemmys > Mesoclemmys tuberculata. Next base: position 40,376,840 of record ML675646.1, read on the forward strand.
CTCATACTTGACTGAAGTCACCCCGCTCTCTTGTTCCAAAATTACTGCACTTCTTTTTTTTTTAAATCCAAAGATAGGTCAACACAAGAACTCAAGGGAAAAAGTTCTCTCCTATCTTAAACTGATGCAAATTCTTTGGAATCAAACATATTAAATAGAGATTAAAGTCAAAGGAGCTACACCAGTTTAGCTTGGCCCTAGTTCTGAGCACACACCAACTCTGGGGTCTTAAAATCCAAAGCCAGTTCCACATTTTGCAACTATTTTCTATGTTTTTACAACCTGGATGCCACCAACTTTGAAGTGTTCACAGTCTGCATTTTAACATTGTGGTTTCATCCTCTGTTAAATAACAGTATATGGAGATATATTTTGTCCTCCTCTCTAATGGGTACCATGTGAATGTTTCTGAGAACACTGAAATTGCATTTAAAATCGGATTTCTAATATTTTCTGAAGACATGTAAAACCAATCCTATTATTTATAGCAGCAATGTAGTAAGGTCTGTTGATGATAAGTGAAATCCTGGCCTTACTGAAGTCATTGGGAGTTTTGCCATTGACTTCAATGTGGCTGAGATTTCACTTAACAGATCAGATGCCTTATCTTCCCTCCCCACTCAATCAGAGGCATTTGATAGGATTTGTTAATTGTTACAGAGCATATTGGAATAGTTTTTAAATGCTTCCATAATACTCTTTTTTGTCATCTTACAACACAAAGACACTATTTACAATGGTTGATCTGTATGTGTTCTTGTTTTGTATGTGTTCAGTAAATATATGAATATTTTAATCAATTTATTACATAAAAATAATTCTTACTGAATGTCTTACAAATGGATCCCACAACAACAAAAACAAGAAAGAGAGAATCCTTCCCAGGCACAATTTGCTAAAATATTTACATAAACTGAATAGTGAAAAATTGGTTACTAAGACGATTAAAAGTAAATTAATGTTATAACTTCAGTGTCTAAGATGTATACATATTTTCTCATCAGCTGAGCCCTCAAGGGTGAATATTTTCTCTTGTTTAACAAGGCAGAGTCTGTCTCTTCATTAGGTTTCCTGACTTCATGTGGAGGATTCAGCTGACTGAACAGAATATTAGTCCAAAAACAAAGTAAGGGACATGACTGCCTTTGGGGCAAGACATATAGCTAATATGCTACCCATTTTACAGCTGGCATTGAAAGGGGATTTCAGTTTGACTTATACGTACACAGTTTAATTTTGAAGGACAAATCACACTCACAAGAGAAACAAACCAAATCCCATGAGATCCATGTGCATTGCAATAACACTTTTTCATGAAAATGTAAATGAAATGAATAAACCACAATACAATTGAAATCCATATTATTTAGCATGAGATCATATATTGTATATCCTTTAATAAACACGCTATTTTATTATAAATCAATAAGCTTACTGAAGACTTACATATTCACTTGACATTGATATAGGAATTTATTTACAGAATAGGTACAGCACAAGGATCAACCGTGGAAGCTGTTGCACACACTAATCTACTGACCAGTGACTAGAGACAAACAGCTCTATCTCCCAGTGCAAGTCCCTGAATGCTCCAGTTGTAAATGCAAAGAATTTTTAGGTTATATGAATTAAGTCTTGACAACGTAGTGACCAATATGATATTGAGCAAATAAAGATGTAAAGAAATCTTAAGAAAACCTACAACTGCTGCAAAGACCTGAAGATAACTTTTGAAACTTAGTGCATTGAATTAAAATATCTGCTTTATCTTTCATCATCATCTTTGGAGATTTAGGAGGACTTTTGCCAAATGACTAAAATTACAGAGAAAACAAAAATGAAGTGAAATCTGCACTACAGCACATACCAACATGAATGTGCCTGACAATATTCATGCACATCTGATTTAATCTACTCTGTTTATTTCTTTTATTTTAGAAAGGATAAATGAAGCCCTTTTATTTGCGCTATTATATTTGCCATGAAATGTGCACCCATTACAACAGTTTTGTACATGAAGTTAGGTGGATTGGTTTAGCACAAAAACATACCTAATAAACACGGTGTGAAATCCCAGCACACTGAAGTCAATGAAAGTTTTGTTACAACTTCAGTGGAGACAAGATTTTACCCTCAATTGCTGGCATTGTCCAGATTGCCAATAAAAATTCTAACATGCATAAATGTTAGTTATACTGCTGTTCTAACATGTCTTGACTAACTACAAGAACTAACTACTACAGTTGAAGGTTTATTATCAAACATTTTTTAAAAAAATAGCTGCTAACTAGATATTGATCAGCTACCACGTGCATTGGTTTTATTGTCAGAAAGTTATGGTCTAGTCCACAAGGCACTGTGCATCCAATATTTCCATGAGAAATGAGGACATTTAGCATCTTGCAGGATCAAGCTTTTACTTTGCCAAGTCAATGGCTACAGAATATATATTTAATAAAACAAACAGTTTCAATATCATTGTCCCAGGTAACTTACCCAAGTGCAGAAACACAGTCAAAAGTTTATGCCAATACATCTTATTCTGGACAGTGGATCTACAAAACAACCAAAATGTAATAAATTAAGAACTCACAGAAGAGATCATTTCCATTTCGAAGGTACATGTCTATTATTCTATTTGGATCTTGGCATCTGCTAAATGAGTATTCTTTAAAAATGTATGAATTCATGAAAATATATTCCCTGAAAACACCGTGGGTCTATGCAATTCTTAAATTTAAAAAAAACAAAAATGAGTGTGCTTTATTGAATTCAATGTCTGCTCTTTTACAGGAAGGAAGACAGAACAGATAGCTTCATAACACTGCTTAGAGCACTGATTAAATATCAAACAGACAATCTCTCACCATTACAATTTGGAAGCACTCTTCAGTCCCCATGCATTTTCTGACTCACATGTGGCTTATTTCCTGTTCTCTCTCTTAAAGGTATTGTGAATCCAGTTAAAATGACTGGGAGATAGTCATTTCCAAAATACAGCACACATTTGAGCACCGTGATTCCTGCATCCATTTTCAGCCTGTGACACTGAGCCAGAAATGGTAAAGCAACTAGCAGGCTAAATGACCCAAATTTAACCTTTAGAGGTTAAAATTAAAAGAATATATGAATATTCTTTAATATTAAAAACATATAAATAATTAAGGCTATTCCTTATAAGTAGCTAACAAAGTCATGTTAGATAGACTAGAGCTTTGAAATTTAGACTTGTATTGTTAGACAACTGAAGGACGATAATGAGTGTATTTGTCTGTGTTTACCTACATATTGTTAGAGGTTAACAATGTAACTAGAGAGTTCCTGTCTGTCACCATATTCTGTTGAGTCAGTGATCAAAAGGGGATATTAACACTTAGATGAAATTTGGGTGTAGTAATATCCTGGTCTTTATTTCTCTTTGAAGTCTGTAGTAAACTACCTATGAATAGTTGGAGATGGGCAGTTACCTTACGCTAACCAATGAAGCTAATTAGCTCATTATCTGTGTGTGCCTTAGAAATAGAGATTTAACTTCAAAGCACCTGTATGTATTCTTCACTCAAGGAATCTCTACTGTGTTAACTACTGTCAAGAATAGTAGGCTATCAAGCCTGGCAAAAGACTATAAAAGAACTCTAAGGTCCTGGTCTGGTCATTTCAGCTCTGCTTAAGCTTTGTCAGGGAAAGGTTAAATCACAAGACTGAGGTCTTCAGCACCAGTCTGGATTACCCTAATATTTGACATGGACTGCCTATTTGGACTATAACTTGATGAACTAATTCTGGAAATAATTTTTGCAGCTCAGCCACTCACCATCTCTACTATGAAACTGGCCTAAAAACTTTAAAGATTATTATATGTACAGATATGAATAATCACAATAGTCTTTCTGTGTGTCTCTCTCTCCTTTTTTAATAAATCTCTGATTATTTAATAAGAATGGGCGGTAAGTATTTGGGTAAGATTTGAAATATTTATTGACCTGGTGGATAATGTGTCTCATCCCTTGGGGCTGGTAGAACTTGATACATGATGAACAAGATTTTCAGTAATCCTCATCTTATTTGACTTGGCTGTCTAGGTGGGAACCCAGGGCAGGATTGCTTTAAGGGAGCTGTATTTTTTACTTCTGGGTAACCAGCAAGGTAGTGTAGAAGCTGTTTTGTTACTAGATTGGTAAATCTAATTATTAGAGATAACCACCAGTTTGGGGCATCATCTGTCCCATTCTTTGCAGATTGCCCTGATTGAGCAATCTCAATGTAGCCCTCCCCTCCTCAGTGACCATCAGTCACGCAGCCACAAAGAAGTTTTTTGAACAGTGGAAAGGTAGCTAAATACAACAATTAAAATATAAGAGCTTAGTACCCATTTAAGATAGCTGTAGTTTGGGATTTTTACCATACAGTCTCACAAGTTCTGCTCAAACCCAATTATGAAGACATGTATAATTAAAATCGAGCTATCTACTATAGCTGCATAAATACAGAGTGTCCAGAGGTCTTGGGTTTTCACTTTTAGATTCTCACAACTTGACAGTAGAGCTGAGCAGCTGAACCAAAAAAATCTGGGGAGGAAAAAAGAGTTTGTTTCAATTGATTCTCTCCCTCTCCCCCCCCCATTTTTCTCAAGAAAACAAAAAGCCAAAAAAAAATGGTTTGCATTCAACAAACCAGTTCAGATGTCAATTGAGTTGATATTTTGTTTAGAAAATATCATTTCAACGTGGTTCATTTGGTCGTTTTCAAAATGAACTTCTTCAGCAGTTCTGATATTTTTGTTTTCAGGTTTCTTTCAGCTGACACTACTTGTTGAATTCAACCTGAGCTGGTGAATAGTTTCAGTGGCTCACAATATGCATTTTTCAGACAGTTTACTATTCAGCCAAAAAAAAAAAATCACCTTGCTCTACTTGGTCATACATTTTCCTAATCAAGACCAAGAGACCTACTCACAGCAGAGTCTACATGAATCCAGGGACAAGCAGCAGGATTTGGGGGCATCCCTAAAGATATCCACACTCTATGCTACAGCGTACAACCTCATTCTGAATCTGAACCCTTCCCTTGACATCCGATGCCATTTACAGCACAAATGAGGCTGCCATTGGAGGGTCTCCATGTTGCCTATGGGACTACTAATGATGACAACATGGAGCCACTAGCCATTCATTTTCTGCATACACAGAGAGCAGAGAAGTGCACCAACCACAGGGGCTACTGCAGCTCTGGAGCAAAGCCGATCTGCTTCCAAACCTGTGGCCAAAGAAAGGGAGTGTGTGGGGGGAGAATTCCTTCCCAGCTCCTACGAACCTCCCCAGGGTACAGGCTGGTTACTCAAGAAGTCTGTGACTCATGGAAGAATTCTAGATAGGTAACAATGGCACAGAAAGTCAGTATCCCAATATGGAACAAAGAACTTTATTATAATACAAATAACCCAGTATTCTTGCTAACGCTAGCATCTGCCTTCTTTGGCTTCACTGGGGAGCTTCCAAGTAGAACTTTCCACAGTCCCTACTACTGCCTAGCTTCCCGCTACAGACTTAAAGAAACAACTAACACACTCAGGTATCTTTCCCACCTCTTGTGCTGTATAATCAACCAACAGGAGTTCAGTTCTATACCCTAAATTATAGATACAAATGAGTTCATTGGCTTTGTCAGTCACCCAGATGTGATTATCTGCTGACCTTGAGAAAGGTTTAGTCCAGTTGATTCACTTGGATTATCAAATTCCAAAAAGAAGTAAACTCCTGTCCAGTAGGTTCTGGACACTTCAACAGGATTATCTTCCATCTTTAAGGCTGTGGTGCCAGTACTCTTCCTACTAGGGACATTTCTTCATTACTGAGTACCCTGATTCATAGGATTTTGATTTGCAGTATATCTATGAGAAGAGCTGAAGATGTGCAATTTTTTCCTTTATACAGTTTCAATCAGGGTATGTTTTGAGTTGTATTCCAATGATTAAAGAAGAGAGCCTAAGATCGCTTCAATTTTAATGTTTCACTGCCTCTACTTAGCGTAAAGATTTACCACACTAGTTGGTAGTGGTGTTCTAATCAGTCAAACATAAGCAGCTGAGTTGGGGTTACCCTGATGACTGATGTGGAATTTCCCCTATCTCTCTGCAGATTTAAGATAAGTATTCTATGTTAATATGACCCTATCTGTACACAAAGTCTGGAAGTAATATACTAGCTACAGCAATTCTTCCCAACCTGTCATTTTGTGGTATCTATGGCAAGAACTATTTCCATAAACCTATAATAAAATTTAACCAATCTTTTCTTTATTTCTAACTGACAGAAAGCCTTTTTTTACATGGTATAACCACTGACTACTAACAACACTACACAATCATTATATATTTCAGTGTAACCTGCATCACAAAAGGGACAGGTGCACCAGGAATTTGCAAATGCACCAGGAATTTGTGGTTAGTAAGCCAGCTGTTTCTCAGTGTGAAAACTCGCCCCTGAAGCACAGAAAAGAGTTAGTTTGTATCAGGAAATCAGACTTATACTGCACTGAAGTACATAATAATCGTTATTATGGTAATACCATATTTTATAGGTATTACCACAATTGTGCTACACTCTGGCACATATTGATCTCCTGATAGGAAATTTCACAGTCAAGAGAGCAGGTCCTGACCCAAGTCCCTAGAGTTTCCCCTTGGGGACTGTCAGTCACAGAGTTCCTATCAACAATAGCTGCCACAGAGAAGAGGCTGTCACTCAGCTATCTGGGCTCTATCCCATTAAAAGGCTTATAGATCAGTGCCACTACTCTGGGTTGTATTCAATTCTCATGCTGCTACTTCAAAGTGCAGCGTGGAGCATTAATGAGATATGTGCTCTCATTTGTCCCCGTTAGTACATAGGCCACAGCTCAATGTACTAGTTCCAGCTTCCATGTCAGTCTCAGTGAAACCTTAGGGAGAACACTAAGCAAGCTGATGGCGAGCCCCACAACTAGATCCATAACCAAGAAAAAAAATCATATTTGTCTGGTTAGAGGAAGAAGACAAAGGAATTCCCTGTCACCGTTTCCACCTGGGTAACCAGACACAGTGATTAATCAAAACCAGGCACTAATATGACCACCAATGGACAGGCACCCTGGAAAGAAAAAGAAGTCATGGCTCCACTCAGTTCCTTAAAATGGTTGCCTTTTCCCAATACCATCACATCAATCTAACTTGGGTTTAGTTTAGACAGCTGTTTTTATCTTAGTTCCAGTAACATTCACAAACTAAGAAACAACCACTGTGCATGTTTGTCAAGCAAACAGAGCTAAGTGTCATCTGCATGTTCACTGATCCCCTCCACAGCACTTATATAAGGGTTGGGTAAAAAGGGCTGACAGGACTGAAGCCTGTTAGACTCCATAAAGGAGCACCCTCAGGGTAAGGTAGCAGCTGTTGCTCCTGTTGTGTTGGATTGGGCCCTGAGTGCAGTGCCTTTTTTCCTTCCAAGTGTGAAAAATGAACTCTTTTTAGTGATCTTCATTTAAAAAGAAAGTAAGGAGGAAAACGTAAGATTTCTAATAATAGTCACAGAAAATAGGGAGCAAAATATAAACATTCTGAGATAAGCAGGTTTGTTACTTTCTTACTTGGAAATGAAGAGTAATTTTAGATTAATGCTACCACCCAAGCACCACCTATCAAGATTCAGTAAGAGCATTTCAGGTAGGCATATGACACACATTTGCGATGCAGGAAGAGATAAGACATGAAGGCAAGCTATCTTTCTGCACTGGTGGGAATGCAGGCCTCCTGTAGCCTGTCCTTGTAGCATAGCATCCTGGGTAGGGGTCCAGCTATTCAACTCCACTGCACAAATAGTTCTATATACTTATTTTTTTTAATTGAAATAGCACTGAGCACTACAGGATCAGGGTTATCCCATGCTACACAGCATGAAAACAAATCATAAGTGAAAGCCCCTTACAGGGCAGGTCCTTGGGCAGTATGGGGCCCAGGGCAAATCACACTGTGTGGGTCCCCCTTAACCTTTTTATACAGGTACGTTAAGAGAAGCTGCAGCCCACATGCCGGGACACTGGCAGCAGGGCAGCCATCTATCTCCTGCCCAGTCCCAGCGCACAGCACGGGACCCGGGGCAGTACCCCCAATTCACCATACACTAGGGATATCTCTGTCCCCTTCCTGGATTAGAGACAAGTACCACAAACAAGAGAACAGAAAGGGAGAGGGGTGATGAAACTAAAACAGGTGGTTACAAAGGGGCCTTTACCACACAATACACTGGGATGACTAAAAGGGCTTCCAGCCCCAGGCCCATCAGTTTTACAGCACAAATGCAACTGGAAACAGCTGGTGGTTTATACCCTCCTGCCCACAGGGCCCTGGGTAATTCACAGGTGAAGGGAGTCTCATTTTTCTTCTAGATTCTCTCTCTCCTCACCCCCACCCCTGCAGCTGCCTTGGTAACGCAAACATGTACTTTCTTTATACATTAAGCAGGTGATTTAAAAATAAAGGGTACAATACCAACAGTCCAGCCAGTCAGATTATTAAGTGAAAAATATCATATACTTCTAATAGTGCTGAGTTAAACAAACTATTATTGTTAATTTGACTGACTGGTTATGAGTTTAGGGCCTATTTTACAACTCTTACCGCATCCAAAGACAAAGGGTGACATCCTGGCCCCATTGCAGTCAATGGCAAAACTTCCATTAACTTCAGTGGGGCCAGGGTTTCAGCCAAACATTATGTGAGTTAGAGCTGCAGGACCTGGGCTTTATTTTGTTAAAGATTTATTTAAACTGGCTAGCGATTGACCAAGCTTGGATCAGAAGCTCCAAGAATCTCAGAGGGTGGAGCCCTGCAGTAACGTGATTACCTGAATATCATATTTCAGTTCTCTCCGTTTTCTTGCATTTGCTTACAAAAAAAATAACAGCTGCTAGTTAATGGGAAATGGAAACATAATACTGTGAGCACACAAACAGCCCCTACCTTCAAAAATAAACTCTATCACAGCTGCTTTAAATATTAAATAGATTTTTTTAAAACACAGAACATCCTAGAAATAATGCTTATGCATACAGGTGGCTGGTCTGATTTTCAAAGGTACTGAGTACTTGCAGCTCCCCCGGACTTCAGCAAGACCTGGGGGTCGTCAGTGAGCACCTCTGAAAAACAGGCCATTGGATCGTATTAGATTTGTTCATTTTTGTACAGGATGTTCTGAGTAAATGAAATACTTTGGAAATAAGTTGTGAAACTGTTTTTTTAGTTAACGCTTTTCTTATGGATTATGCCAAAATTTTATCCATGAAGACCAAGGTCCTTCATTTTTCCTTATACTAGGTACTATATAGTCAGCAGCAGAGCAAGAATCTGCACCTCACCTCACCAAAGTGCCTCAGTTCTGAACTTCTAGAAATTAAAGGGGTCCCCAGCCCTCATGTTCATACAATACTTAGCCTCTCTTGTAAGACTGCCAACAAGAGCTCCAACTAGTGCTAAACATGGTAGTGGGTTCTCTGAGGAGCCCACCTATTCATTAGGAACTAGACAGAGGCCTCCTGCTTCCAAACATCTGAAGTGCTGTACCATATCTCTGATTTAACATTCCACTCCTTGGAATCAAGGCCAAAATTTGATAGAATTTTTTTTTGCACTTTCTACTCTGCCTTAAATAAACATTCCCTAAAATCTATAGTTTAAATAGGCTTATGATGCAAATCCATTGAAGTGACTGAGGTTTCACAAATATTGGTTATTTTAAATAACTACCGGAGAAAAATGTAACTATTGTTCTTTACAGGCACAAAATATTTTCTTCAGGTACTTCATTCTGCACTATTGAATGCATATGCTTTATTCCCTCTAAGCAGAGCTGCTGTAACTATTTGACATTTAAAGCTTTTCAATATAGTGAGACATGGTACTTAAGGGTTTCTCAGTGTTTTCATTATAAATGCTATTTATAACTTGTTTGTCAGTAATTAGTGGATTAAGTTTCCTGTTAAGTACTGTTTTGTCATTATGGACGCTAATGGCTCCTAGAGTGTCAGTGATTCACAGATTAGTGAACTGTCTACTGCATGTTCATTGAGACTTGTTTTCTGCTGACTTGGACCTTAAACCTTAAAAAAAAAGTCTGCGACCTTCTGGACCATGCTAGGCTCAGATACTAACTGTCTTTGTAGAAAGCTGACCTACTAAGCAGAAAGATCAACCAAGTGCAGAAACAGGTGTTTTAAAACAAAAATCTACAGATATAAATTGTAGTTCTTATTGGAATATAGACAGATATAAAATAAAAAGTAACTTTAAACTCCATAGCTCCTTTCCTTCTTTTCCCAATACATTTCCCATCAATACTAAGGGAAAAAAGAGGTCAATGGATCACATAAAGTGCTCTTTCTGTCCAGTTTCTGTAATTGATTTGGTCAGTCACTTTCAGGTCACTACCTGTTTAAGAAATTTCTTTCGCAGATGACTAACATGAGCAAAACAGTACTTGGGTACTTCTTTAAAAAACTGCACTACCACCATTCCCTTCCCTGCCCCCATACTGTCAATTACCTCTAAAAAGCAAGTGAGGAGCAGCGCAGGTTTTAAACCAAGAACCAACTTTTCCCCTACATACAACTAAGGGTCTAAATATGAATGTACACACCATAGCAAAAGTGGCCTGATTTTTCTAAGGTGCTGAGCAAGCATAGCACCTGGTGACTTTCTGGGAGATATGGACAGTCACTACTGAAAAAATCAAGTCACTTTTATGGAGGTGTCTAAATTCATAATTAAGCCAGGGTGCACTTATAGCAACTCCCAGCTGCATGACTTTTGACCAAGCTATTTTGAAGAAATAATTTCATATTTTTGTTTATAAATAATCACAATCTATTTTTACAGAAGAAAGGTCTGTCTGTATAGACTCTGACCCTTTTGTGTTCTGTGCAAACCCCACATGATGCAATGCACAGTTAGCCATACTACACTAGAGAACCAAGAAAATAAAAATCATCGTCATAGAACAGGCCACCCAAATAGCCTGCCTCAATAGAGAGAACAACCCCCCCACACACACACCACCACCAACCACACTCCCCTAGTTCCAGAGGGGTAGCCGTGTTAGTCTGTATACAGCAAAAACAAGAGCACACTGGAACCCATACAGGGTATCATCAAACAATTACAACCCACTCTCAATGGAGACGTATCCTGAAGTTTTTTCCGAGCCCCATCTTCTGGTCTGCAAACAACTACCCAACTTTACCAAGCTCTTCATAAGTGGCATGCTCCCCACAGACCAGGACTCAGCAACTCAAAGAGGCTCAAGACCAACAGATGCAAAACCCACAGACACATCCCTCCTGCATCAGTGATCAATACTACCTTCACAACACACCTGTCACGATTCATGGATCCTATACATGACCTATCACAACATGCGTACCACCTAATCCAGTGCATCAAATGCTGCAACAAGTATGTAGAAGAAACCAGACAATCACTAAACTCTTGAATGAACTCACGCACAAAAATGATAACAAGACAACCTATCTCCTGTTGATGAACACTTCACAACACAATCACTCTATATCTGACCTATGAGTCCTTGTCCTCTAAGGAAACAATCCCTTCAAAAGAAGAACATAGGAACTTTAGCAGAGTTATGAATTTGATACTAAAAATCAAGGTCTCAACAGAAGAGCTGGTTGTTTGGCTCATTACAATTTGTAACCTACTAATCCTCCTTGGTCCTGTGACTGCACAGGTGTTAATTTCCCACTTACTGCAACATGCATTAACCTCTTATATATAACAATCTGTCCCACCTTGTATTTAGAGGTGACACTCTGGTTACTTTTTCAAGACCTGAAGAAGAACTCTGTAAAGCTCAAAAAACTTGTATCTTCCACCAACAGAAGTTGGTCCAATAAAATATATTTAATTACATCACCCACCTTGTCCCTCTTGTATCCTGGTACCAAAAGGGCTACAATACTGCAAACTTAAAAGTATATATGCAGACTTATTCAGCCCATTTCCAAAGTCCTCATTATATCTTTCTGAAGTTATTTCAAACTGTCATTTTATTGGCTGCCAGTTTTACAATATTAGCAAAACATTACTTTTACCTTAGATTGTTATTCAGAAAATAAAAATCAAACTAGCTCATAACCTAATGAATTATAAATAGAACATAAAACAAATCAGATCACATGGGCTCTATACACAGATTTGTATTTTTTAAAAGTACCACTCTACCGACACACATATATATTAAGCCAACTTCAAATATATCTATTTGGTTAACTTCTGCTGTTTTCTGGGACTAATTCCAGGGGGACTAAACACACCACTTAGTGGCAAACATCTGGTTCCTTGTAGAACTAAACTCAATAGCAAAGTGAACACTGACTGTTTTGTTAACATTTTACACACTCCAACTTTTAAGAAAGTATGAAAGAAAATCTATAGCAAGCTGGTCAAGAAGGTGTAATGCAGAATGTCTTTGCTATTCAAAAACTAAGCTGCAGGGTTCATTGCTGTGAAGATAAAATGTGTCAAGCTGCATTCACATCTGGTGAAACAAATAAAAATAGAGTTCAATTTTCCTCTGACATCAGTTCATTAATTGGCGGCTAAGAAAATTGGGGCTTGAAAGGCAGTTTAGGGGAGAACCATCACATCCTCCTGATAGGCTAGATCGTTATTGGTTTAAGAATAGACTCATAGACTCATAGGTCAGAAGGGACCAATATGATCA